>BPTQ01000009.1:213666811-213964267 GCA_019973895.1 Chrysanthemum seticuspe | reverse complement strand
CAAGAGAACCTTCTCGAAATCACTTCTACAGACGATTGACTATAAGTCTGGAGTGTTTTATATCAAGGTGGTGTGGAAAAAGGTGAACAAGGGACTACTTTACTACAGCTTACAGCTATACGAAACGAGAACTCACAACTTTTCACCAGGAAGTCAGGCAAACATTTAATTCATGTTCAAATTTATGTTGATGATATTATTTTTGCCTCGACAGACCCAATGGAATGTGATCGTTTTTCAAATGAAATGAGTTCAAAGTTTCAAATGTCAATGATGGGACAAATGTCATTTTTCTTGGGATTACAAATTTCACAAAGTCCCGGAGGCATTTTCATAAATCAATCTAAATATGCAACAGAGATCTTAAAGAAATTTGGATTTGATTCAAGTGACCCTGTTGACACCCCCATGATTGACCGAACCAAACTAGATGAGGACCTCTCAGGGATCATGATTGACCAAACAAAATATCGTAGTATGATTGGATCCCTGATGTACCTCACAGCTAGTAGACCAGACATCTTGTTCGCTGTTTGCATGTGTGCTAGATACCAGGCTAAGCCTACTAAAAAGCACCTTGAAGCGGTTAAACGGGTCTTTCGGTATCTCCAAGGAACCATCAATATGGGACTTTGGTACCCAAAAGACACCGGTATGTCACTAACAGCATATGCAGATGCAGATCATGCAGGGTGTCAAGATACTCGTCGAAGTACGTCAGGAGGTGCTCAGTTTTTGGGTGATAAGCTTGTGAGCTGGTCTTCCAAGAAGCAAATGAGTACTTCTAATTCCTCTACAGAGGCTGAATACATAGCCATGTCATCTTGTTGTGCTCAAATCTTATGGATGAGATCTCAATTATCTGACTATGGCTTTGTATTCAACAAAATCCCTCTGTACTGTGATAATAAAAGTGCTATTGCTCTCTCATGCAACAACGTTCAACACTCAAGAGCAAAGCATATCGACATTCGACATCATTTCATCAGGGAACAAGTGGAAAAAGGTGTGGTGGAACTATATTTTGTGAGGTCTGAATATCAGTTAGCAGACATCTTCACTAAAGCTCTTCCAAGAGAACGTTTTGAGTTTATTCTTCCACGACTTGGTTTGAAAAGCCTTCAACCAGAAACTCTCAAACGTCTTCAGGAGGAAAACGAGGAGTAAAGGTCTATCTTCATCTATCTCTTGTAAATATTTATTCGAAAAACAAAATACAAAATTATAAAACCTTCAAAAAATCAAATAGAAAAATATAAAACTTTCAAAATCCATAAAAAATTTAAAAAATTAAAAAAAAAAATAAAAAATAAAAAAAAAATTCGAAAAATTCGAAAAATCTTTAAAAAATATTATCATTTTGTCATGTTTCTCTCGATTCGATAATATCTACGGTCTTGATGTTGTCATTCAAAGAATGACACGGGACTTTAGATGTTGTTCGAATTTAAAAAAAAAAAAAAAAAAAAAAAAAAAAAAAAAAATCAAAAATATTTTTAGGAGAAAGAGAAACAATGGTTTATTGTTATTTTCAGGCAATAACCCGGTTTTTAAAAGAAAGAACAGAGCCATGTTTCACCATGTTTTCAAATTCCATGCTCTGATTCTATAAACATTTCTCTGCTGAAAACTAAATGCTTTGAAAAATAACTCGGTCTCTATTCTTGATAATCATCAGGACTTAGTTGGCAAAATCTCTATCTCTCAATCAACAACCTATGTCATTGATTTAGGGGGAGAATGATTCAATTAAATTAAAAAGTTATTTGGCATTAAATTGTTTTCAAAAGATATACATGCATGTTTTATCAATGGAGTTTAAAGTCTTAAAATCCGATCCTTATCAGTTCAAACGCTTTCACAATCAAGTCACAATTCTCCTTAAAAGCTTTCAAAGTCAATTTAAATCTATAAGAGATCACAAATCTCAAATGTTTTGATAATTGTGATCGGGGGAGAATGTGTGATTTAAATTGGATTTAAACTGATAATTCGGTAAATGATTTTATACGAATGTACATGCTGTCCTTTCCACATGTGACAAACGATTTCAAGAAATCAATGCACATGTTGAGGGGGAGCATCTATCTTAAACCTTTGATTTGAAACGTGATCATTCATCTCAATGTGCAGGTTCCCTCTAGTATGTGCAAAACTCTTTTCAAACCTCGAGGCACATATTGAGGGGGAGCAAATTCATGGAAACCTCATCCTTCCCGGAAATGCTATACCTACTTGATTTGATGTGGGAAGTGATGTTGATATCTTTTAGAAAATGGTAATCAAAGAAGTTAATTCTTTCTCTTGCCTCCGTGTGCAAAACTTTTTCAAATACTTGATGCACATGTTGAGGGGGAGCACTTGTTCTAAAAATATCAAAAACAATTCAGGTACAAAATGTTTTGATAATATATCACAAGTATCTGAATTGATTTTCAAATGGTTTTCAATTGGTTCCATATGGCAGATGAACAATACCAAAAAGACCGACCAACTTTACTTTATGTATGGTGATATAAGGATGATAAGGTTAGGTATTGGTTCCCATGATCCGCCAGAACCGGAGGGATCTACCCAGGGACAATCCACTAGTTAGTGTAGAAGTCCTTAGGTATGATGATAAAAGGAGAAAAGTGAGATATGGGAAGAATGCGGACTGAGACAGAGCTAGTACTGGAATAAACCCAACAAGGTTCTAGCTATGAAGTCTCGGTAAACACTGAAGGGGTTGAAGAATCAAAAAGAAATGAATGAGAAAAGGGTGAAAACAAATAGCCCTCCATTTATTCAACCTTAGGGCAGAAACCGGGTTCACTTCATATGCTACTGATGGTAACATCGGTATTGAAGACAAGACGTCATGGACCCAGTGACACACTGCACTCCAACTTTCCAAACCACTCAAGTTCCTCTTAAAAGGACTTGTTTCATTCTCACGGGGAACCGACATTATCTATCGACTTTCTCTTAGAGATTGTTGATATTGAAGAAGGAGACCCTCTCCCTAGTCTCCGGCACAGGATCCAAATATGCACAAATTGAGTCTAGAGCCACGAGATCATCAATGAATCTCATTAGGACACTTTCAATGAAGACTCTCTGTTTCACACAATGTGGAAAGAGAGATTATATCTTGAGTCCTACGCATTATCCTTGTGGTATTGCCAGAACATCTGAGTGATGTGTATACATATTCACAATGAAGATGGAAAGCCTTCTGGAGCCAACATCAAACAAGCTCCTGGTAGGTGGCATGTGAGATCTATTATATAGATCAACCATGTGACAACTGAACAGAAACAATGGGGCGATTCAATCTCTTGAATCAATCCTGGTTCAGGTTATGGATTGACGGATACCTTTGAAAAACCGGTCTTTGTGCTTAAAAACTCTTTTCTTTAGCACATCGACCGTGTACTCATTTTTCAAACCAAAAGGTGTTTTTATGATTGATAATTGATTTTCAATAAAACTTTCGTTGTATTGCAAAATCAATTTCTATTGAGCAATACACGATTGTTTTTCAAATCTCTTTTCATCAATCAGTGGACTTAAAATTCGCTGGTTCACTCACTCCGTGTTGTCTTCTTTGAGATGTTCCGGTTTGAGAACAGCTAGAACAGCTGCGAAACCCTGTCAAGGAAATTCTTCGGAATTATACCTGATCACAGGCAGTACATGTACTGATCAACGGGGAACCGTGGGCTGTGTACCTCAATTCAACGAAAGTGATCAAAGACACTTTCGTGCGATTTATTGCTAACTGTTGTATGCAGGTACGCCCGACGTTTGCAGCTGATCAGAATGAAGCGGTCAATCCATAGCCGCATGCTCACTTAACACATTCATCTCAAAAGAAATCATGATTAATGCATCAATGACTCTGATATTTTCACTCCATGCTTCTGCTACGCTGCTGCCAATATCATGATTCAACAAATGCTTCCGCTACTCTGATGAGAAGATATCATGATCCAGAAGGTGAGCATGTCGGTCCGAAAGTCACAACATCACATAATACCAACACCACAAAGGATGTGTCAGAGATTGTTGATAGCTGATGATCTCAAAAGATGGCTCAAAATTATTATCACGTGGATCAGTAAAAGACCTCCACTTGAAGTAACCAAACAT
Source organism: Chrysanthemum seticuspe (assembly GCA_019973895.1). NCBI lineage: Eukaryota > Viridiplantae > Streptophyta > Magnoliopsida > Asterales > Asteraceae > Chrysanthemum > Chrysanthemum seticuspe. The sequence goes on along the minus strand of BPTQ01000009.1, from coordinate 213,960,133 downwards.
GCAATGTGAAGAATCAATGACTACGAGCTTAGGAGCAAAGGACTACATCAAGAATGCAAGATCAATTGTTAAATGTAATATATATTTGTATTCAATGTAATTTTGGTACATGATTGAGGTGACCTCCCTTAGGGGGAGATTGTTAGGAATTAGAAATTCCCTGTAATAAAGAGTCGGTCACCTCAAGTATATGTAATCGTTAGAAAGCTCGTAGTCGTAGTTCTTTTAAGTTAAGTAGTATTTAGTTAAGTAACACCGTGGAGGACGGACGGGTCTTTACCCACTGTATGCCTGATCCACAGCCCGATGTGTGGCGTTTTATGTAAGACTATAAATACTCTCTACCTTCCAAGGTAGAGAGTTGGAGCTCATAATAATATCTTTCACTTTCTCTCACCAAGTTCCCTAAACCTCTAACTTTCTCTCTCTAGAATTCCACTTATACGCCACCTTGTTGTTATGGTTTGATGTGTATGTGAAAACTAATATCCTACAGAATTGAATGAGTGTCAAGAGACACTATGGAATGATTGTGACAGGTTATGCAATAGACCAGTTGAACCAGTGAATGATACCGAATGCAGAATTTCAGTCGCAATGAAAGAGGATGAAGACTACAGCACTGATCTCAAATACTCAAAGTCAGAAAAGGTCTCAAGTGATACGGTACACTTAACTGATCACATAAATTCTTATGTAAAGGTACCTGACTCTTACTCTGAACATAACACCATGAAATCGATCTTGGTTGAGCCTGAATCTAAAGCTAATAACATGATTGAAAAAAGGGTATATGATGAACTTTCAAACAAATACTCAATTCTTGAAAAACATTGTATTTGATTGCAAATTGAAATACAACAAAAGGATGAAATCTTTTATGCAAAGAAACCTTGTATTAATCAGGAACTTCCAGAATTTCGAGAATTTTTTGAAATTAATCAATTAAAATCCCAGATTCAGGACAAAGATTCGACCATAGGCAATCTGAAATTACTTCTTTCAGATGTGCAGAAATATGATTGTCATGAGATGAGTGATACACTAGAATCTAGAAATGCTGAACTAGCTCTATGTGTGTCCAACCTATTAAGAGAAAATGAGTCATTAAGAAAGAACTTTGAGGAAACAAATTCTAAGTTAGTCATTCAATCTAACCTCTTGCTGAAAGACATTGATGACCTCAAAGCCCAAATTCAGGATAAGAGCTTCAGTATTGTTGCCCTAAAAAACGAGCTTAGGAAATCTATTGGAATTAGGAAGAACACTAAGTTTGCAAAACCTTCAACGTTGGGGAAGTCAACTGCTCAGAACCAGTCTAAACGTACAGTAGTTAAGCAGCCTAATGCCTTTAGGACAGAAAGAGTTAAACCATCGAAATCTATGCTTGCCTCCCAAGTTGATAATAATGCTACTTTGACAAAACCAATCACTTCATCGCCTAGTTCCGATATGATGAACCTCAAACTTCAGGATAATGTTCAATACTCCAAGATCAGTAATACTAGAAGTATAAATAGCTCTCATACTAAACATCAGTTGACTGAGCAATCCCCTAAGAAATATTCTAATCACACAAGGACCAATAGTCAAAACAAGGCTGTGCACACATACAAATCAGCCGGCAGCTGTTTCAAATGGATTCCCACTGGCAGATTATTTAAGTTTACAGGAGTCAAACGGACTTACATATCCAGATCTTGCCTCAAGTGGATCCCCACAGGAAAAATCTTTAAGAATACTGAATCTAATGAGATCCCTAATAATGATACGTCTGTATTATACTGTGATGCATCCAAGTGTGAGATTAATCATGTCACTAACCCACCCATTTGCAATTCTACATGTGCTTCAAGTACAATGTGCTCTCAGTCTTTTTCAGGTACAATGCTCAACTCAATCAGGAACCTCATGACTTGGTTTCCATCAGAAATGAATATGGCTCATTCAGGAGCTATAGCATGCCAGAATTAATGCACCCATTACTTTGACTCCTATTCACCTTGAATCAGGACTCGCTCTGTTTTATCTAAGTACAAATTAGTTTAAAAAAAAAAAAAAAAAAAAAAAAAAAAAAAAAAAAAAAATCTCATTCAAAAAAATAAATAAGAATTAATTATTAATTTTTTTTTATATATTTCATTACATTTTATAACTTCGTTTTTTTTAATTCATAAGTTTTGTCTCTTTCATCCATCTAATAAAAGATTTATTTGTTGTTATCGATAACATCTACGATCCTAGAAATATCATTCAATAATGATACGGGATCATAGATGAAGTTCGAACAACTGATATAATCTTATTTTAAAACGGGTTGGTTAAAGTCAATCAATGGTCTTTGTTGACATTGATTGAGGGGGAGAGTTGTTTTTGAAGGTTTCTTGGTTATATTTGCTTCAGTGATGGTTATGGTGTTTGATCAGTTGTAGGCTGTTGTCTGTTGTAGTGCTGGTTATGGTGTTTGATCAGTTGTAGGCTGTTGTCTGTTGTCGTGTCTTGCTTTTGAGACTATCTTTGTGTGCTCATGTATTGAGTGTTTTGCATTGAATGTTTATTTGATTCATGGTTATCATTGTGATTGTGTGCTTTTCTGGGTTAATATGCTATCTGTTTATTCTGTTATGGCCATGTATTATAAATGTCTAATATGCAGAATTTGATTCGATTGCTACTTTTCATGACCATGTTGACAACTTGCTGTTTAAAACACTAGAGACTTAGTTAAAAAATCTTTGATAGCGAGTTGCCTCACTAGCCATTAAACCACAGGGACCGAATGTGACAATTAGGCTTTCTTGAAAATCCTCCTCTTACCTCTAGCGACTTAGTTTTTTTTCTTCTTCTTTTTCTTCTCATAAGTCTTAAAACATTTTTTTTTCTCTTCTCTCTTCTTCTCTTCATAAGCATTCGACATAGCGATTTAGGAGTGTTATGAAGTTAATTTTTCACTAATTGTTATCCTATACATGTCTGTGTTGCTTTTCTAACACATCCTTTTAACCAGATCTCATCGTGCTTGGGATTCATGACATTTGATTCCCGCATAGGTTCGAATTATTATGTAATCATGTTTTGTTGTAATGATGATTTTGCAAGTGTGTTAAATGTTTGGTATAACTGTTCTTGAGTGTTTGTTAATGTGTGTCCAAGTACTGGTGTTGTATAAATGGTGGTTTGGGTCGTTTATTTGTTGAGGTAACAATTGTTCTTATTAGCGACTTAAGTTTTGTTCTTGATAGCGAGTTAGTTTATATGTTCATCATGGCGAGTTAGAGCTTTTAAGCCTGCTCAAGATAGCGACTAAGTTGTGTTGGTTTGGGTTGATTATCTGTTGCGAAAAATTGTTATTGATGGCGACTTAATATTGTTCATGGTAGCGAGTTAGTTTAAATGTTCATCGTAGCGAGTTATTGTTGTTAATACTGCTCAACTTAGCGACTAAGCTACTGTGGCGACTTAGGGAATTATTTACTAGCGACTTGGGTAGCGACTTAGTTGTATCATTATTATCAGCGACTTGTCTTTACAAGTTAGCGAATTAATAACGGTTGTGACTTAGTAAATAGATATGTAGCGACTTGGCTATGTTACTGTTCATGGCGACTTGTCTTACAAGTTGGCGAATTAGCAAATGTAGCGACTTAGTGAACTGAACTTGTAGCGACTTGACTGTGTCACTGGTGATGGCGACTTGTCTTTACAAGTTAGCGACATAGTTTGCTTTCATGTAGCGAATTAGTCTTGGTTAGCGACTTGTCCATTTATGACTAGAGACTTATTTGGTTTATCTTTCATTCGGCGACCAGGGTTATTAAAATGTTTTAAGGCAACTTGCTAGGATAATCTCATGCTTACAATCTTGATTCAGGATTTCCTGTACCAACTTGTATTGTCAACTTACTCTTTGTAACCTGCTATAACATTTTGTTTAAGCAAGTTGTACTTGGACTCCCTTGTGACAACTTAATGTTACAACTTGTTTCATACAATCTGCTATATCACTTCTACATTTGTATCTTGTTTCATGTCATTATTTCTTTGTAAATGTGCGTTTTAACCTTTTAATTCCAAATCAACTCGTCTCGTGAAAACTGTATCAAATGGAGTCTTTATCCTTTATGTCTCGCTATTGCCACTCAATCATTCTCTATAAGCGTATAGAAACCCCTTCTGAGTTACTATGTCTGAATGTCTATGTCATAAGGGTTCTCTCAATGCTGTCTCACTAATCATTTATCATCTAACTCGTTCCCAATCATTACTGTTGGTTGTATTTATACTCAGATCATCAATGGCAAGTTCAATCTCTGATAAGAACGTTACTTCTTCGGCATCACACAAAGTTCTTTCAGACGAAGAAATCCTTCCTAGGAGTCAATGGGCAGAAATTGGAAAAAGTAACTGTTATTTAGACCTACAAAAGTTGCAACAAAATCCTATCCTCAAAGTGTCTATTGATATCCTCAAGAACACAAACTTCTTCGGTGCTATTACCAAGCAATGCACAATTCCCACCATTTACATACAACAATTCTGGAACACCATTCAATGGGACAAAATCACAGCTAAATACTCCTGCAAACTGGATGATAAGGAATTTGTGATTGATTCGGATATTCTTAGCAAGGCTCTAGAAATCACTCCCTGTAACCCCAACATACGTTCTGAACCTCCACCTGGTGCTGACGATCTAATTGTCTTTCTAATTGGTTTGGGATATCAGACTAGCATATCAAGGGCTTCAGACATCATCACTGGACACATGTATCAACCCTGGAGAGCAATGACAACAATTCTCAACTTGTGCTTATCTGGCAAAACATCAGGGTTCGATAAAGTGAGAATTCCCATCTTGCAAATCCTATGGGGTATCGTTAATAGGGTGAATGTGAATGTCACAGATCGTATATGGGAAGAATTTTCTTTATCAATGAACACATTCATATCTGATAGAACAAACTTTCAGAATAAAGCTCAAGGTCGAAAGAAACTGAACAAGCTTGTGATTCCCAGCATCAGATTTTCCAAGCTTGTTATCCAGTACTTGCAGCAAACTCACAACTTCAACCTCAGGATTGGATCAAATCTTCATAGTGCAGAAAATGAATTTGTTTTAGGTAACCTTAAATATGTTCCTAGAGGTATGGTTAAAGAAATCTTTGGATTGCCAATTCCTGATACCCTACTCACGGACGATATCAAGAAAAAGGACTACTTCAAACAATACAAGAAATGTGCTGCCAGATCCTCTGATAATGTCACACCCATTCCTCCACAACCCAATGCTCCCAAGTCCACCTCAGGATCACAAGCGTCTTATGCCTCTCTTCCTAAAAAGAGACGTGAAAGGTCACAACATTCATACTCCACATCCAAGAAGCAGAAAGGAATGAAGAAGAAAGTGGAAATGGATAATGTTGAGGAATATGAGGTTTCCAGGGGTAACATGAGGTTGACTGATGAAGATGATGCTGCTCTGCAACTTGGAATCCAGCAAAGCCTAGAAAGTCATAATGTGAGAACGCCAGTTGGAGGAGTAGTGTTAAGAGAACCTGATCAATTGCCACGACAAACAACCCCATTAACACAAGACAAAGGAAAAGAGATTGTTAGTGCTGATACTGAACAAGCCGCTCAAATGCTTCTAACAATCTCTTCTTCCCCCTTAAGAACCTCAAATCAATATGAACTGAAGAGAAGAACTGAATCCTCTTCTACTAAGGAACCATCTGGGTTGGAAAAAATGTCTGAAACATTAAAGGAACCTCCAGCATCAAGTGTTTCTCAGTCTGATCAGAATGTTGATAACTTGGTGCATAAAGACTCACAGGAGAATCTTGAGTCAAGATCTGATGAGACCATGCACATGGAAGAACCAAATCTATCTACCGGGTCTCTATCTTCACTAAAGACCTAGATACAGACTTCACCTTCGGTGATCAATTCTTAAATGACAAACCCATTGATCCTGAGTCTTCCAAGCAAGATAATGACAAGGAGGATGCACAATCCATGTTTAATGTCAGCATTCAGCCAGACACATCATCTATTCCTCCCATGTCAGCACCTTCTCTCACAACTGCACTTCCACCTCCTAAACCTGCTCAATCAACTGTACTAACACCACCTACATCTTCACTTTCCCCTGAACCGGTCATTATAGTTGCTGATATGGATGCTCCACCTGCGTCACCACCTCAAATCCTTACTTCAGATCAACTGCTTGACAGAGCAGTAAAAAGGATAAAAGCTCTTGAAAGGCAACTTCCGAAATCTGTTGACTGACTTGAGGATCGTGTCTATAGATTGGAGCATCTCAACTTCGATGAAGGGGTTGCAGCCGCCATTGAAGGGGAAGTTAAGGATGCTGTGGAATGGGCAATGGAAGCTCCACTTCTTAGACGGTTCAAGGACCTACCTATTGCTGATATGAGAGCTGCTCTTTTAGAAAAGATGTATGATGTTGAAGAGGACAAGCATGAGGTCCACAAGAAGCTATATGAGGCACTTGAAGAATCCATTAAGTACGACAATTATGAACAGTACTTGATTGACATCAAGGAAAAGGAAGCTAAGAAGAAAAGGAGAGCCATAGTGTTGGAAACATTGCAGAAAGACCGTAAAGATCCCCCTCCACCTCCACCTCCAACGGGGGGCGCTGGAACGTCTGGAGCTGGTGAATCTTCTAAGACAACCAACACACCTCCACCACAACCACCATCATCACCACCAAAACCTTCCAATCAATCAAGTCTTACAAAAGAACAGAGTACTCAGAAGAAATCTACTGCTTGGATGACGGTTGATTCAAGGTTCACATCCACATCCACCTCTATTCCTGATGATCAAATGGTTCACGAAGAGTCGCATGTCATGGTAGATTCGGAATCTGATGAAGATGATGCATCAACAAAGCATATTCCTAAGCCATCAGAAGATTGGTTTGATACTTACATGGCTGGTAATCGCACTAGCACATCCAGAGTAGCACTTTCAAGGGACACAATTCAAAGTTGCATTGTTGAAGATAGACCTCCTACTCCAGAACCTACATGGACCATCCCAGAGTCTGACTCGATTATTCCTGACAACAATTGGGCATCAATTATCACCAATAATTATGAAGTTCCAGCTGAAAACTCTCTTCTGCACTACACTGGTGATATGGGAAGCTTTATTAGATGGTTTTGTGAACGAAAGAGTATCTCATCCATAACTCCAAGAGATCTTGAAGGACAAGCTTATGAAATTGTCAAAGTCTTCCACTCAGATGCAAATCATCCTCAATATCAGATGGAAGAATGCCATAAGATGCTGAATAACCAAGTCAGTCAGCAAATTAGTCGCTTCAATGTCAACAAATCTCTTCCTCTTGGTGGTGAACCTAGTCAGATGACCATTCAGGCTGAATTCTTCTTCAATCATGACTTGGACTATCTGTGTGCTCGCTCTGCTGAAAGAAGACCAGCTCTATCAATTTCAAAGATGAAAGCTGCAACCTACTCTGATCAGGGGCTTAGTCATTCGAAAACGAGTTGAGGACTTTCAGATTGGCATGGAAAGCTACCAAACAAGGATCAACCTTACAAGTCCACAATGGAATGCAACAGGGCATGAATTTCGTCGCGAATACAAAGTTCTTGACACCCCTAGAGCCGTCATCTTCACCGACAGATATGGGACTCGCATGCTTATGCGACTATGTGAGCTCTACAAGTTTAGTGACAGAACTCTCAAATTGGTTGAAGAAGAACTAGACTCTAGAGTGAAAGAAATCAAAATTGATATGAAATCATGGGTAAAGACTACTTTCTGGACTGGTGATGACTTAAAGCGGTGTAAAGATTTCATTGCTGCAATCAGGCGAAGACTAAAGACTCGAAGGATCTTCCGCAGCCTTGAAAGCTTTATTGGTGGTAGACTTCGTGATGGGCATTACAAACTACTTCAAAGAACTGAATGAAGACATCTTCGGGAAGTAGTCTCTGTTATGTATTAAATTTATGTATAATGTGGTGTACAAACTATGAACAACTGTAATGCATGTAATAGTGCTAGGTTATGTACTGTGGTTTCCCCTTGTATCAAAAAGGGGAACATCAGTGTTGTCCACTTCTGATCATATAAAACCGGACACATTTTTCTCCAACAAATATTTTGTCTCATACATATTTAAATCACTTGAGATCCAAAATCTCAAAGGATTTGAAATTTTTGATCGGGGGAGAAAATGTGATATAAATATGAAAGATGTTAAAAGATGACCAACTTTTTGTGCATACTACTCTCTAATATGTGCTAAACAATTTTTGAATCTCGAAGCATATATTAAGGGGGAGCATTTTTTTTGAGCAAATTCAAGACATCAGGGTACACAACTTTCCATTTTTCTAAGGTACCTTGATTGTATGTTAAATGGCTTCTAATCGTTTGGTGATCATGTCTGCACTTCAAAAAAGGGTTCCCTCTAGTATGTGCAAAACCCTCTTTTAAACTTAGAAGCACATATTGAGGGGGAGCAAAATCATGAAAACCTCATCCTTCCCAAAAATTCTTTATCTACTTGTCTTGATTAGGGAAGTGATGTTGATATCTTTTAGAAAATGGTAATCAAAGAAGTTAATTCTTCCTCTTGCCTCCGTATGCAAAACAATTTCAAACATTTGATGTACATGTTGAGGGGGAGCACTTATTCTAAAAATATCAAAAACAATTCAGGTACAAAATGTTTTGATAATATATCACAAGTATCTGGATTGATTTTCAAATGGTTTTCAATTGGTTCAAATGGCAGATGAACAATACCAAGTAGACCAACCAAATTTACTATTATGTACGGTGATATAAGGATGATAAGGTTAGGTATTGGTTTCCATGATCCACCAGAACTGGAGGGATCTACCCAGGGACAATCCACTAGTTAGTGTAGAAGTCCTTAGGTATGATGATAAAAGGAGAAAAATGAGATATGGGAAGAGTGCGGACTGAGACTGAGCTAGTACTGGAATAAACCCAACAAGGTTCTTGCTATGAAGTCTCGGGAAGCACTGACGGGGTTGAAGAATTAAAAAGAATTGAATGAGAAAAGGGTGAAAACAAATAGCCCTCCATATATTCAACCTTAGGGCAGAAACCGGTTTCAATTCATATGCTACTGATGGTAACATCGGTATTGAAGACAAGACGTCATGGACCCAGTGACGCACTGCACTTCAACTTTCCAAACCACTCAAGTTCCTCTTAAAAGGTCTTGTTTCATTCTCACGTGGAACCGACATTATCTATCGACTTTCTCTTAGAGATTGTTGATATTGAAGAAGGAGACCCTCTCCCTAGTCTCCGGCACAGAATCCAAATATGCACAAATTGAGTCTAGAGCCACGAGATCATCAATAAATCTCATTAGGACACTTTCAATGAAGACTCTCTGTTTCACACAATGTGGAAAGAGAGATTATATCTTGAGTCCTACGCATTATCCTTGTGGTATTGCCAGAACATCTGAGTGATGTGTATACATATTCACAATGAAGATGGAAAGCCTTCTGGAGCCAACATCAAACAAGCTCCTGGTAGGTGGCATGTGAGATCTATTATATAGATCAACCATGTGACAACTGAACAGAAACAATGGGGCGATTCAATCTTTTGAATCAATCCTGGTTCAGGTTATGGATTGACGGATACCTTTGAAAAACCGGTCGTTGTGCTTACAAACTCTTTTATTTAGCAAATCTACCGTGTACGGATATTTCAAATCAAAAAGGTGTTTTATGATTGATAATTGATTTTCATTAAAACCTTCGTTGTATTGCAAAAACAATTTCTATTGAGCAATACACGATTGTTTTTCAAATATCTTTTCATCAATCAGTGAATTTCTATTCGCTGGTTCACTCACTCCGTGTTGTCTTCTTTGAGAACGTTCCGGTTTGAGAACAGCTAGAGCAGCTGCGAAACCCTGTCAAGGAAATTCTTCGGAATCTTACCTGATCACAGGCAGTACTTGTACTGATCAACGGGGAACCGTGGGCCGTGTACCTCAATTCAACGAAAGTGATCAAAGACACTTTTCGTGCGCTTTATTGCTGACTGTTTTATGTAGGTACACCCGACGTTTGTAGCTGATCAGAATGAAGCGGTCAATCCATAGCCGCATACTCACTTAACACATTCATCTCAAAAGAAATCATGATTAGTGCATCAATAACTCTGATATTTTCACTCCATGCTTCTGCTACGCTGCTGCCAATATCATGAATCAACGAAAGTTTCCGCTACTCTGATGAGAAGATTTCATGATCCAGGATGTGAGCATGTCGGTCCGAAAGTCACAACATCACACAATACCAACACCACAATGGATATCTAAGAGATTTGCGTTAGCTGATGATCTCAAAAGTTGGATCAAAATTATTGTTATCACAGTGGATCAGACACTCAACCTCCACGAATTATTCATTTCTGTTGTTCAAAATTGTACTCTCCACAGATGCACTTGGTTTGATTACTTTGTTGAAGAGAAGTCTACGAGCTCAAGAATGAAGACTTCTTGAAAGCTAGGATACACAATGTAATTTATGGGGTGACCTCCCTTAGGGGGAGATTGTTAGGAATCAGAAATTCCATTAGTAAAAGAGTCGGTCACCCCAATTATTATCTAGTCAAAGTTAGCTCGCAGACTTGTCACTATTTATGTTAGTTATTAAATAAGTAGTAGTGTAGAATAGTATAGTGCTACACCGTGGAGGAAGGACGGGTCTTTACCCATTGTATCCCTGATCCACAGGCCGTCAGGAGGTCGTTTAGTTTGTAACCTATAAATACCCTCTACCTTGCAAGGTAGAGGGTTGGATGTTCTTTGGTAATCTAATATTCCACAAGTTTCTCTTTCTAGAATATCCCACTTTCTCTCTCTCTAAAATCATCTATATGCTTAAAGTGTTATTGTTATGATCTGAAAGTAAAATCCAATATCCTACAAACTCCTGCCAGGGTCAACATCCCTGACAGCAGGTCACTTCGGTAACTCCCCGTGGATTACGCTTAATGTGTCTCAAACGGTCTACAGTCGTAAGGTGATGCTTAGGTGTACCTCAGCGACTCATCTGAACTGTAGGTGTACTTTGTGAGAATTAAAGTTGTGTTTTCACACTATGCTGTTAACACTCTCGAAGTTCAAACTTGTAAGTGACGGAATCCGCTTATTACTAACCGTTTTCATGTTTTCTTCTTATGGAAGCACTGGAGCGGGACTGATCGTGCAAATTCTTCACATGCTCATGCCAACATCATCACTAATGGAAGTTCTATCTAAAAGCAACACAAAAGTCAGAATGATTCTTCGTCAAGCCAAAGAATCTACAAAGTTAAAGACTTAAAGAACTTCAGCAGTACTGTAATCCAACGTCAAAGAGCGTGTGAGCATGTTAAAGAATGACGTGGAGACACTGGAGCAGCGAAGCAGACCTGAGGCACACTTGATGCAGACAACAACAACATACTATCACTTTCATCATAAAATAACAAAGAACAAAGTTAAAGATGACGTCAAAGCAAAACTGTTTAAAGAAAACAATTTCTCTACACTGGGGAGATTGTTCAAATCAAGGCAATTCTTCTCACAAGAAAGAAGAATGTCAGAAGACGTCAAAGCTACTATTACATCAGTACCTTTACCGTTTACATTCATTCATCACCAACACTTAGGGGGAGATTGTTGGAATCACTCCTAAACCTATATCAAGTGTTAGTGATTCATATGTAATAGTTAGCTTAATTATGGACTTTATGTTTGTTATTAGCTTAAGCTTATGTAGAAGGCCCATGAGCTTAGGCCCATGTCCATTAAGGAAAGGAAGGGAGTAGGAGTGTTGCCCTAGCTCCCCTTCCTATAAATACCTTGTTATAACCCTCACTTGAGGGTTGGTTGTTCAATTTATCTTTCATTCATGCTCTACGCCTAACTCTTCATTATTACTACGCGTGTGTGTGTTTGGTTTATTGTTCATCCGCCTTCATCTCTTCTCTATCTCTTTCTATTGTGCTTGTGTTGTAAATCTAGTGACCCAACAACTTAGAAGTGGCCTCAAAACTTTTGCCACTACAAAAACTGTTAACACTGCTCATCCTAAGTCACCTATTAAAAGTGCAAACACCAAAATAACTTTTGCAAAATCTGCACAAACAGGGAAAGTAACCTTTCAAGCTAAAAAGGGTAATCATAATCAACAATGGGTGCCTAAAAAGAAACCAGCAGTTACCACTGCTCATTTAAAAGTTACCACTACAAGGGTTTTGAACAAGAAAAGGACATGGGCAATGCTATGAAGGCCTCAGCACGTTGGGAATGGAAACCTAAAGGAAATACCTCTACAACCAATCTTAATGGTGTATCAATGACCTTTGATAGATTTAACTATATTGATACACGAGGCAGATCCAAGTCAATCATGGCTTGGGTCCCCAAAAGAAACTAACTCTTTACTCTTATGTGCAGGAACATCCAAGGTCAAAAAGATTAGATCAAGGATATACAGATAGTGGGTGTTCAAGGCACATGAATGGCAACAAGTCCTATCTTTCTAATTTTGAGCATTATAATGGACAGTATGTCAGCTTTGGAGGTGGAGTAATGGGAAAAGTTGTTGGTAAAGGAGTCATTAAAACTGGTAACTTGGACTTTGAACCTGTGTACTATGTAAAAGAGCTAAAGTATAATCTTTTTAGTGTGTCACAAATGTTTGACAAGATGAACAATGTTCTTTTTACCAAAGATATGTGCTTTGTTCTATCTAAGGACTTTAAGATGCCTGATGACAGTCAGATCCTTCTTAAAATTCCTAGAAAAGGCAATCTCTATAGCTTTGATATGAACAACATTGTAGCTAAAGATGATTATACATGCTTACTTGCAAAGGCCACAGTGGATGAATCCATGTTATGGCATAGAATACTTGGTCATGTTAACTTCAAAACCATTAACAAGATTGTCAAAGATTGTTTGGTGAGAGGATTACCTCAGAAAAGATTTGAAAATGATCAAACCTGTGTGGCTTGTCTTAAAGGCAAACAACACAGAGCTTCTTGCAGGTCAAAGTTGGTTAACTCTATTGCTCACCCACTTCAAATGTTACATATGGACTTATTTGGCCCTACATCAGTGAGCAGCTTGAATCTTAAGAAATATTGTCTAGTGGTGGCTGATGATTTTAGCAGGTTTACATGGGTTTTCTTTCTTGGAACTAAGGATGAAACAACTGGCATCCTCAAGATCTTTATCACTGAAGTAGAAAACCAATATGATATGAAATTTAAAGTCATTAGGTGTGACAATGGAACAGAATTCAAGAATAGAGTTATGGATGAGTTTTGCAAAGATAAATGTATTAAAAGAGAATTTAGTGTGGCTAGAACTCCTCAACAAAATGGTTTTGCTGAGAGGAGGAACAGAACACTGATAGAAGCTGCTAGAACCATGTTGGCCGATTCTAAATTGCCAATCACTTTTTGGGCTGAAGCAGTTAACACTGCATGTTATGTGCAAAACAGGGTTTTAGTGGTAAATACAAAGAACAAGTCACCTTATGAATTGTTTAGGGGTAGACCACCTATCCTTGACTTCATGAGACCATTTGGGTGTCATGTATCTATTCTCAATACCATTGATTATCTGGGAAAGTTTGATGAAAAGGCTGATGAAGGGTATTTTGTTAGGTATTCCATGAGTAGTAAAGCTTTCAGAATATTCAACTTAAGAACCCAAAAGATTGAAGAAAATCTGCATGTGGAATTTCTGGAAAACAAAGTCAATCTCAAAGGAACTGGTCCAGAAAGGCTGTTTGATCTTGATACTCTAACCAATACTATGAATTATGTACCTGTCTCTACATGAACATCTTCTTTTGATTTTGCAGGTTCAGAAGAGTTTCTTGATGATGATGAACCAAGCAAAGATCATGCAGATGATCAAGATGAATCCAGTCTACCTCTTTGGGACTATGCAGATAATGATGATATACCAAAAACTAGAGATGGTCATCCTTCGAGTGATTTGGGAAAGGAAGGACACAGTCATTTGAATGTTGAAAATTCTGAAAGCAGTGGAAATTCATATTCCACTGTTAGGCAAAATGTTTCCACTGCAACACCAGATGTGGAAATCACAACTCCAGTTACTGAGGAAGCTCAAGCCAATGATGTTGAAATCTCGAATATACCAAGTGAGATTGCAGTTCCTCATGTCCATAAATCACATCCTCTTGAAAATGTGATTGGAGATGTCTATTCACCTGTGAAGACAAGAAGACAAACTAAGCTGCCTGATGTCCATGGATTCATTAGTAAAATATATGAATCTAAGATTCATGAAGGCAAGAATGAATGTCTCTTTATGTGTTTTCTGTCACAAATGGAGCCAAAGAATGTTTACAAGGCACTTGAAGATGAAAGTTAGGTGGAAGCAAGGCAAGAAGAATTGCTCCAATTTAAGCTTCAAAAGGTTTGGGTGCTTTGTGATTTTCCTTCTGGCAAGAAGGTAATAGGTACTCAATGGGTGTTCAGAAACAAGAAGGATGAAAGAGGAATTGTTATCAGAAACAAAGCTATGCTTGTGGCTCAAGGATACACTCAAGAGGAGGGTATAGACTATGAAGAAGTGTTTGCCCCAGTTGCACGAATTGAAGCAATTCGGCTATTCTTATCTTATGCATCCTTTATGGGCTTTAAGGTCTATCAAATGGATGTGAAGAGTGCTTTTCTATATGGGCAGATTGATGAGGAGGTTTATGTCTCACAACCTCCAGGCTTTGAAGACCCTGAATATCCTAACAAAGTATACAAGGTAGTTAAAGCTTTGTATGGCTTGCATCCGGCACCAAGGAAATGGTATGAAACCTTAACTAATTATCTTCTTACTAATGGGTTTCATAGGGGCAGAGTGGATCAAACTTTGTTCATCAAGAAAGACAAGAATGATATCTTGCTTGTTCAAGTGTATGTTGATGATATCATTTTTTGATCTACCAAGACAGAGATGTGCAAAGAATTTGAGAAACTTATGAAAGAAGAATTTCATATGAGTTCTATGTGTGAACTCACATTCTTTTTGGGACTTCAAGTACTACAGAAGCCAGATGGTATTTTCATTAATCGAGATAAGTGTGTGGCTTAGAAACTAAGGAAGTTCAAGTTCACTGATGCAAAGTCATCCAGCACCCCTGCAGACAAGACTACACATCTACTTCTGAAGGAAAATAGTGGTGAAGCTGTTGATGTGCACATGTACAGGTCTATTATTGGTTCTTTGATGTATCTTACATCATCTATACCAGATATTATGTTTGCAGTGTGTGCCTGTGCAAGGTTTCAAGTTACTCCCAAGTTCTCTCACTTGACTGCTGTGAAGAAGATTTTCAGATATCTTAAAGCATTTCCTACTCTGGGATTGTGGTATTCCAGAGATTCTCCTCTAGATCTGGTTACTTACTCAGACAGTGACTATGCTGGTGCTAGCTTGGATAGAAAATCTACAACAGGTGGATGCCAATTTCTTGGCAACAGATTAGTGTCATGGCAGTGCAAGAAGCAAACAATGGTGGCTAATTCTTCAACTGAGGCAGAGTATGTGGCTGCTGCTAGTTGTTGTGCTCAAGTTCTATGGCTTCAGAATCAACTTTTGGACTATGGGTACAATTTCATGAATACCATCATTCATATTGACAATAGCAGTACCATTTGCATCATTAAGAATCCTGTTCAACATACAAAGACCAAACATATTGAAATTAGACACCATTTCATTAGAGACTGCTATGAAAAGGGCCTAATTCAAGTTGTCAAAATTCATACTCATGACAACTATGCTAATTTGTTAACAAAAGGCCTTGATGTGGGGAGATTTCAATACTTGGTGACAAGTATTGGGATGCTTAACCCATAACCTTTTTGTCAAAATGTTCTCTGGTGTTGAGGGGAGGGTGTAGGTTACTGACATTGTTATAAGAGTTTTTATATTCTTGTGATGGGAGTTGAAGTAAAAAGGTGTATATCTGAGATACACAACAAATGGTTATTGATTCACCATGTCTAACTAACATAAGAATCAACTAGTCCAGAGCAAACAACTACTGGAAAAAACTTGACAAATCCGTTTATAGTTGATAGTTTACCAAAAACTATATGGTTATCAACTCACCATATTCTTTATGATTAAGAGTTGGCTAGTCCATAGCAAACGGCTCATGGTAAAGACATATCAAATCCGTTGATAGCTGGTAGTTTGCTAAAAACTATGATAAGAGCAGTCTTGTTATCACATGATTTTACTTTACCACTGCTCTTTGAAATTTTTGTGAAAAATTACCACTGCTAGTTCACAGTTTCCACTGACAGTGTTATTTTACCACTGTTGTTCTAGCCGTTACAACTGATTGTGTCAGTAACTAATTTTTTACTAGCCGTTGAAAGTAACCACTGTTGTCATACATATAGGGTTAAAATATATTAAGGAAATTATCTTCTTTCCAAGTTATGATAAATACTTTCTAAAGATAATTTTCCTTGCGCAATACTTCTAAACCCTAACCCTATATATCTTTTTCTCTCAATTGGCTAGTTATTCTTTCAATTCTTACTGACATAATATCGTTTTTCATCAAAAGTTTCTATGGCATCTTTGAACTTTGCAGATGAGCACAGCCTAGTGGCCTACCTATAAAAGTCTAACAAGAAGAGTGGCCCTGTTTATCATCAGATTATGGACTTTCTTCATACCACACATATAAGGTATGCTTTGCTTTTAAAACCCACAATCTATATCTCTCAAATCAAACAGTTTTGGACTACTGCTAAGTCCATCACACTTGAGATTGGAGATACACATGAAACAGTGGATGTTGTACGAGCCACTGTGGATGGGGTAACTATTGATGTTACTGAGGCATCCTTGAGGAGAGTACTCCAATTGGGTGATCTCAATGGTCTCATCACATTACCTATGCCTGACATTCATGATACTTTATCATCCATGGGGTATGATACCACTGAAAAAAAGGCTACTTTCAAAAAGAGTGGTTTTTGTCCCCAATGGAGATTTTTGATTCATACTCTGTTGCATTGTCTCAGTCCAAAGAAAACATCTTATGAGCAATTTAGTTCAACAATGGCTTATCTAGTCACTGATAAGATTTTCAACTGGTCAAATTATATTTTTACAAGTATGCAAGGCAATGTACAGAGTAAAACCAAATTTTTAATGTATCTAAGGTTTGTGCAAGCAGTGCTAAATGAGTTTCAACTGCAACCCCACACTAATGTTTATCAAATCAGTTTCCTAAAGCCTAAAGTTTTTCAAAATTTGAACAAAGATGGCAATATGATTTTTACACCTCTCCTACCCCCCAAATGCTTGCTAAAATTACAACTGAACAAAACACACCCATAATTAATGTTCCAAACATTGATTATACCCCACCATTTTCAAGAACCTATGAGAGAAGGCCTAAACAGTCAACTCCTCTCATGAAAACACAACAAGTTTCTGAACCTTATGGTCTAGGAACACGCAGTGGTGGTTCTAGACTTCAACCTAGTTCAACTAGGGAGGAATCTGAACCTTTGCCCCATGATTCACCTCTCCCAACAGGTAACACAGTTGGAAGTGATGAGGGCAGTGGGAACCAATTGGAATTGATGGTTATGTGTACAAAATTAGCCAAGCAGGTTGAATCTCTACAGAAGGATTTGGCATATGTCAAGAAGCAGCATGCCAAGGATGTTCAACATTTAAAGGAACAGATTCAGACTTTAAAGGAAGAGATACAGGGGATGAAAAAGCACAAGAAGACTGCAAAGATGGTGATTTCATCTTCATCCTCACCAACTGATGGTGATTCAGCTAATCATGATTTGGGAAATTCTCCTAAACAGGGGAGGAAAACAGGTGCTGACACTGAGGGGAGGACAATTGATTTTGAAGATGAAGGAGATACAAGTAAAGGAGCAAAGGAAGCTGAAACTGGAGAGAAACTTGAAGATCAAGACATTTTTCAAATTGCAATTGATTTTACCACTGATTTTATTTCCACTGCAGAGCCAACTTTTGCCACTGCAAGTGATGAATTTGATAAACTGAAGAAACACAAAGGTAAAGCAGTTATGGAAAATGTAAAGCAAACTGGAAGAAAGATTTCAAAGAAAAGACAAGCCCAGATTGTTCTTGATAGAGAACTTGCTAAGAAGATAGCAGAAGAACAAGTTGCTGAGAAGAAAAGATTGAAAGAAATGGAAGTTGCAAACTTTTTGGAGACTAAAAGATTGAATAGAATGGAAGATTTAGTTGAAGATCCACTTTCCACTATTCAACCTACAGTTCTTAGAGAGAAGACTCCAGAGTTTAGTTATGTTCCTACTGAAGATGATATTGAATTCTTGATTGCTAATAATGCAGAAATCAAGAAAAAGGCAATTGACCTGGTAGCTGATGCATCCTTAACTGAGGAACAAAGAACTGCTCAATTGAAGGATTTCATTAAAATGAAGAACAATAAAGCACTTGAAGATGTGATTAGTACAGTCAAAAAGGGTCAAAAGAAATCAAGAGAACCTACCAAGAGACAAATTCTTTCATATATGAAAACTTATTGTTGTCATGTTGGTGGTTGGAAGATGCATCAATTCAAAGGAATGTCTGATGATCAAGTTGAAAAGGCTTACTACAGAACTCAAAAACAAGATAAAGATTTTATTGCAATGGGCTCTGAAGAAGAAGCAAGAAGATTTCCTAGATTGAAGAGAAAGGCTAAAGTAAGTGATTCTCAAACTGTTAAGAAGACCAAGGTTGATGAAGATCAAACAATGTATACTGAGAAGGAAATTCCTACTGAGAAATTCACTGAAGATCAATTGACTGGAATGATTGTGATTGAAGAAAGAGATTTTTATCCAGACCCACTGCAAGTTCGACATCCAATTATTGATTGGGAAGTTTTCACTGATAGCAATTTTGCTCCATCATGGAAGATCACAAGGCTGGGAGGTGGAACTTCATCATTCATGACATTTGAAGATCTTATTAAAGCTTTTGACAGAGATGACCTTAATACATTATGGAGGTTAGTTCAAGAAAAGTTTAATGCTCAAGATCTCAAAGCTACTAAGGAGATGCAGTTATGGGTGAATCTTAGAAGGCTTTATGAACCTAATGTTGATGATGATTTTTGGAAGTTCTCATGTCCATGTTCTGGTAGTAAATGGTTTTACTATGACTCATGTGAAGTTCATCATGTCTCTACAGCAAATGGAGTAGATGCATTTATGCTTGCTGAGAAAGAATATCCAATCAGAGCTGGAACTCTTACTGTGATGTTATGTACAACAATAAGAGTTCATGAAGACAATGAAAAAGTCAGAGAATTGTTACATAGACTTCAAGATCAATGTTCAAGAGCTATACAGAAGTTAAAGAAGAAGTGAAGTGTTTGATTGAATTCCTCAAATCCTTGAAGATAATGCATATTGAAGAAACTTATTGATTTGCAGAGAAATCATAAGTTTAGGGGAGGATTGTTAGGAATAATCCATTATCACAGATAGTTGTGGTTTACACTGCTTGGATTAACACTAGCAGTGGAAACGTATTCCCACTGCCAGTACATTGTTACCACTGCTATCAGTTTATGTTTAGTTAAACGCGTCTAGATAAGTATAGAATAGATCTTGTGTATATTCTATTATGTTAGCTTTATACTTGTCTTGTAAAGGACTCCTTAGTGTATAAAAGGAGGTCCTAGGTTATTGTCTTAGGTACTTGTTAATTTACCTACGTATTATTCACAAAGGCTTCAAGGTGTAACCCTAGTGATAAGCAAGATCACTCGTATTATTCATTAATAATATTGGAGCTTAAGTTTTGTGTTTCATCTGTGTTTACATACATTACATCATATAATTCATCTTCTAAGTATTACTAAGTAAATTCTGCGTGCTTAATAATACCATACAAAATATCATTGACACAAGGAGTGTGTCCAGATCCATCAACAAGTCGCTATGGTACCAAATCGCTAAACAGTCAAGTTGCTAAGGAACAACTCGCTAAGTATCCAAATCGCTAAGAGACAACTCGCTAAGAACTAAAAGTACAAGTCGCTATAAATAATGAAAGCAAGTCGCTACCCCTCCAAGTCGCTAGCCATAGTGGAGAATCCACTAACTTGTACTGTTTTTCGGCTAGTCTCAATAGACAAGTCGCTACGACTAACACTGCAACTCGCTAGACTTACTGAAGCAAGTCGCTACGAAGAAATTTAACTCCGAGACTCAAGTCGCTACCATGAAAAACTTCAAAACCACACTTTTCAATCCAAAACAAGCTCAACCACAGTGATTCAAGCTTTCCAAATCCAAACCCAAGCACTTACAATGATTCTAAACACAAAATTACACTTAAAATTCAAACTTTAACACAAGAATTGATCCAAATGATGCAAAAACCACTAAACTTCCTCAAACTCAAAAACCATCTAAAACCACTAGAAATCCAAGGATAAGTAAGAGAGATGATCAAACCATGGCTCTGATACCATTTGTAACACATTGGATTTCACAAACACACAAGCAATCACAAATATAGGTGTATAGGTATATGGTTTTAGAGAGAGAAATTGGGATATTCTAGTAAGAAAAACTCATGGAAGGTTAGATTCCAAATGAACATCCAACCCTCTCCCTTGTGGGGAGAGGGCTATTTATACAAAGTAATACGCCCTCCTATGGACTGTGGATCAGGCATACAATGGGTAAAGACCCGTCCTTCCTCCATGATGTTGCACTAGACTAAACTATGCTAATAACTGACTAACAAATAACATAATGAACGATATGTCTATGAGCTAACTTAAGCTAGATTATACTTGGGGTGACCGATGCTTCACAATAGAATTTCCTATTCCTAACAGGGTGTAATAATTCTCCCACCCTTAAATGGGATTTTGTCCCTGAAATCTACTCTTGAAATAAGTGTGGATACTTATTCTTCATCTTCTCCTCTGCTTCCCATCTAATACTTGTACCTTTTCGATGTTTCCATTGTACTTTCACCAACGGTATTTCTTTGTTGCGAAGTTGTCTTGTTTTTCTTCCTAGAATTGCCTCCGGTTTTTCTTGAGATGATAAGTTTGGATCGATCTCAATATCTTCCAACGTTATCACACTAGTCTCATCCACTAAACACTTTCTCAAGTAAGATACATGAATGGTATTTTGAATACCATTCATTTCTTCGGGTAGTTCTAAGACATACACTACTTCTCCAACATGCTTTAATATCTTAAATGGTCCTATAAACCTTGGACCAAGTTTTCCTTTGTTCTTGAAACTAAAAACGCCCTTCCACGGGGAGACTTTTAACATAACGAATTCACCTACTTTTAATTCGATTGGCCTTCTTCGATTGTCAGCGTATCTTTTCCACATGTCTTGCGCCGCTTTAAGTCTTTCTTGAATCATAACATCCGTACTCGCCAATTCCCTCCTTCTGACTTCTTCCCAACATACTGGCGTCCTACATCTTCTACCATAAAGCATCTCATAGGGTGGTACGTCTCTACTAGCACGATAACTATTGTTGTAGGCGTACTCAACTAGAGGCAAATTGTCATCCCAGTTACCTCTAAAGTCAATCATACAAGCTCGTAACATATCTTCCAAAGTTTGAATCGTCCTCTCGCTTTGCCCGTCGGTTTGTGGATGAAAATCCATGCTCATATGTAGCTTCGTACCTAACTCTTTTTGAAAACTTTGCCAAAAGTTTGAGGTGAAACGCCCGTCTCTAACAGAGACTATAGAAATGGGAACTCCATGACGTGCGACTATCTCGTTGACCTATATCTTTGCTAACTTATGAACAGGAATATTCTCCCTGACCGGGATGAAGTGTGCACTCTTAGTTAAGCGATCTACTATAACCCAGATTTCATTGTTTTTCTTTTTCGTCCTTGGCAATTTTGTAATAAAGTCCATGGTAATCTTTTCCCACTTCCAAACCAGAATATCTAAAGGTTGGACTTTTCCGTATGGCTTTTGATGTTTAGCTTTCACCTTCAAGCAAGTAAAACATCTTTCCACATACTTCACGCAATCTCTTTTCATACCCGGCCACCAATAGTTTCTTTTCAAGTCAAGGTACATTTTCGTATCTCCCGGATGAATGGAATACTTCGATTTATGCGTTTCTTCCAAGAGTAATTCCTTGATGTTGCTTCGAAAAGGGATATAAACCATTCCATACCGTGTCTTTATCCCCCGGTTGTCTTTTTCAAAATGAGGAATGTGTGAGGTGATACGTTCTTTTTCTCTATTATCTTCTTTCAACTCTTCCTCTTGAGCTAACTTGATTTTGTCAAAAAGATCAGATGTGACAATCATCCGTAATGAGTGAATTCGTTTAACTTCATTTCGGTCCTTGTGACTTAGCGCATTTGCTACAACGTTTGCCTTACCGGGGTGGTAGTGAATTTCACAATCATAATCCTTTAACAAATCTAACCACCTACGTTTCCTCATATTCAGATCCTTCTTCTCAAGAAAGTACTGAAGGCTTCTATGATTGGTGTAAATTATAAACTTCACACCATAAAATAATGTCTTCAAATCTTCAAAGCAAAAACTACGGCCGCAAATTCAAGATCGTGATTCGGGTATTTCTCATCATGCTTATTCAACTGTCTTGAAGTGCAAGCAATCACTTTACCCCTTTGCATGAGAACACATCCAAGACTGGAGTAAGATGCGTCACAATAAACTACCATGTCTTCAGTTCCTTCCAGTAACGCTAGAATCGGTGCTTCACATAACCTCTTTCACAAAGTATGAAAGGCCTCTTCTTGTTTCTCTCCCAACACAAAAGGAGTATTCTTCTTGGTGAGTTCGGTTATCGAAGATGCAATTTTGGAGAAATCTTGAATAAATCCCGTGAGTCCAAGGAAACTACGAATTTCACCCACGGTCTTTGGTGCTTGCTAATTCATTACAGCTTTAACTTTTGACGGATCAACCTTAATGCCCTCCGAATTAAAAACTTGACCGAGGAATTGAACTTCATGTAACCAAAATTCACATTTCAAAATTTTGGCGTACAACCTTTCCTTTCTCAACGTCTCGAGAATCTCCCGCAAATGTGCAGCATGTTCTTCCTTGCTTATTGAATAGATAAGGATGTCATCAATGAATACTATAACGGACTTATCCAACATTGGACTACATACATGGTTCATGAGATCCATGAAAACCGCCTGATAACATCAAATAGTCCTGAATATTAAGTGTCAATTTCCTCCAATAATGCTTGTAATTTATATCATTTATATGGATTTACGCTTGTTTTCCATTGTTTTCCACTCTCAGGTAAATTACGAGCATTGGAGCTAAAGAGACGCGGAACTGGAGAAATATCAAAAGATTTATCATAGTATGCTGACTTTGAAGAAGTTACGGCATAAATCGTCTCTCACATTACGCCGTAACTAAAGCGTGACTCATAAAACAAACTCATCAGAAGGTTACGGCGTAACTCTCCCCATAACTCTTATATTAGTTACGACGTAACCCAGATTTGGCCTATAAAAACCCCACGAATTCCAGCATTTCTAATCATCCCATTCCACACACAACAACCAAAGAACGTGGGAAAAAGCCAAAGGCAGGTCTAGAGGAGCATACGGAGCTGTCTCCAAGGGAGAAATCACTCCCCTACGATAAGCATTAGCATTTTATCTTTTCTTTACTTTTGATTCATGTGTTTCGTAACTTTGAATATTGAATTGATTTGTATGGTTAATATGAGCGGCTAAGCACCTCTTGGTGCTGGCCTAGTTATGATTCCTTAATTGTTTTCTATGCGTTTCCATTACTTCCGCATAATTATTTCTAAGTGTATGCATGCATAGTTCATTGGTAGCTACCCTTGTTTCGGTAGTTTTGAATGGCGGTGGAGGCCAATTGCCTAGGAGATATGACCAACTGACCCTAGGTGAGCGGATTGAGACGGGAAGGGTAAGGTATGACCAACTGACGACCCTTTCTACTTGTGCGATTTGACCAACTGATCACCTACCGTTTGGATGAAATTAAGAATTAGGGGGTGAGTGTTTAAGTTGCTAACCCCCGGGCACTCACTATTATAAATCTAACTTGTAGCGGTACTTAATGACTTGGCTTAGGGGACCAGGAACAACAGGACTTATGAGGGGACACCTGACTTCTCCTGTGGTGGCATCTTTGCTGATAGGTTAGGGCGAATTGATCAAATGTTGTCCTCTCGACTTTGACCCCACCTGAGGTAATTGGAAGTAAGTAGACGTAGACATTACTAGCTAGGAGGATTAACTAGGTTAGCACCACTATCCTCTATTGATTTATCCTTTGCCTTTATTTGCTGTTTTCTGCTTTAGTAGTTAATTAATTAATTCCTTATCGAAATCTTTAAAATCTGTGACATTTAGACTTGGTAATAGTCCAACACACATAGCTCTTGGGACGACCTCTACTTTACCGAATACTACACTACACGCGACCGGGTACACTGCCCGTTAGTGCATTAGGGTAGACCATAGGTATAATGAGACTTTATAAATATTAAAACCTGGTCAGTAAAACCTGCATCACCGCCAATGCGTTCGTAAGACCAAAGGGTATAACTGTAAACTCATAGTGCCTATAACGGGTCCTAAAAGCCGTCTTAGGAATGTCATCTTCCCGAACCTTCAATTGGTGATAACTCGAACGAAGATCAATCTTTGAAAACCACGTTACTCCTTGAAGTTGATCAAAGAGATCGTCAATTCTTGGTAACGGGTATACATTTTTCACTGTGAATTTGTTTAACTCACGGTAATCAATGAACATTCGCATGCTACCATCTTTCTTCTTAACGAACAAGATTGGTGCTCCCCATGGCGTGCTACTAGGACGGATGAAACCTTTGTCGAATAATTCTTAAAGTTGGCTCATCAACTCCTTCATTTCGGATGGAGCTAACTGATATGGAGTTTTTGCAATAGGAGTAGCACCCGGAACAAGATCAATATGGAACTTAACCTGTCGGTCGGGTGGAATACCTGAAAAATCTTCTAGAAACACATCACGAAATTTATTAACAATCAGAACGTCATCGATACCTTTCCTTTCAAGGCTCGTATCTACCACATGAGCCATAAAGGCATGACAACCACGCGATAAATATCTCCTACCCTTCATTACAAAACATAGTTTAATTCACCCTTCCTTTTTTCACCATGGATAATCATTTGACGACCTCTAGGATTCAAAATTTGGATGATCTTTTGGCTACATAGTATGGCGGCATTATGTTTATCAAGCCAATCCATGCCGACGATAATATCAAACTCTCCGAACATTATTGGAATTAGATCAATCCTAAAAACACTCTCATAGATCTCAATTTCTACATTACGATACACATTAGACACCACAAAAACTTTACTATTAGTAATTTCAACTCCTATAGTGTCGAAAGCTTATCTAATGGAGTGGGCAATTCCTTGCTAAAACTATGGGATACAATGGACACACTTGACCCGAATCATACAAAACATGAGCAGGTTTGGAATTAACAAGAATTATACCTGTGATAACATCGAAACCCTACTTCGCTTCTTCGACGCTCATCCAATAAACACGGGCTTTAGGCTTCAGAACCTCAACCTTTTCTTCTTTTTTGATCAAATTAAATGGCTTCGCTTGCCTAGGATTGACCTTAGGATATTCGCTTAACTTATGTCCTTCTTCATTGCCCCCATAAAATATCACCAAAGGCTTGGTACAATTCTTGCTAATGTGGTTTAAATCTCCACATTTAAAACATCCCTTCATCCCTGATTTACATTCTCCTAGATTTTTCTTACAGCGCCTATTGCATCGAGGTCGCAATTTCCCCGTGTTTTCCTTCCTCATGAAATCAAATCTGCCTTGTTTACCAACTATTGATGGTTGTTCATGCTTCCTTTTTATTTACTTCTTCTCCTTGATCTTCATTCTATCCAAATCTGCTTCTCGTGTACGTGCCCTACTTAGAAGATCCTCCATGGTGATGCACTTGAAGGGTGATACTATAGTATGAATTTCATCCTTGAGCCTCCTTTGAAATTTATCAACCTTAAGCATCTCGTTGTCAAGATACTCTGAGAAATATTGCACCATATCACAAAAGTTTTCCCACAATTCATTCACTGATTCATCAGTTTGCATAAGGTTATGAAATGCTTCTATTATTTTATCAGTCTCTTTCGTGGGAGCATATTCTTTCATAAACACTTCCTTGAAATGATCCCACGCGCACATTCCTCTCCAAGCACTACCCTTTTTGTTAGGAATTAGATAATTCCAGTATTGAAGAGTCGGTCACCCCAAGTATTATCTAGCACAAGTTAGATCGTAGACTTGTCATTTTGTTTCGTTTTTATGTAGTTAATTAGTTAGTTAGTAGCTTAAAATAGTTTAGTGCAACACCGTGGAGGAAGGTCGGGTCTTTACCCACTGTATCCCTGATCCACAGGCCGTCAGGAGGTCGTTTAGTTTGTAACCTATAAATACCCTCTACCTTGCAAGGTAGAGGGTTGGATGTTCTTTGGTAATCTAATATTCAACAAGTTTCTCTTACTAGAATATCCCACTCTTTCTCTCTCTAAAACCATCTATGTGCTCATTGAGTTATTGATGTGACGTGTATGTGAAATCCAATATCCTACAATTGGTATCAAGAGCCATGGTTAGATCATATCTTGCACATCTTTGGATTTCTAGTGGTTTTTAGGTGGTTTTTGAGTTTGAAAAAGTTTAGAGTTGTTTTTGCATCATTTGGTTGATTTCTTGGGTTAAAGTTTGGATTTTGTTAGTACTTTTATGTTTAGAATCATCACAAGTGTTTAGGTTTTCATTTGGTAAGCTTGAATCATCTTGGTTGGGTTGTTTTTGGATTGAAAAGTGATGTTTATGTGGTTTTTCTAGCTAGCGAGTTAACTCACGGATTACATTCTTCATAGCGACTTGCTTTACAAATTTGTAGCGAGTTACAGTTTTAGACCTAGCGACTTAGATCTAGCGGTTTACAGTACAAGTAGTGGACTCTCCACTACGGGTAGCGACTTGGTGGTAGCGACTTGGTCTGTAGCGAGTTGCTCTTTAGCGACTTGCATCTTTAGCGACTTGAGTAGCGAATTGCTGCCAAAATATTGCTAGCAACTTAGTGGTGTGGCGAATTAAGTGTTGGCGACTTGGTGCAGTATCTTCTAGCGACTTGGGATTATTGCTATTTAGTTGGTAGCGAGTTGGTTCTAAATCTCTAGAGACTTGGGGAGTAATTCATAATAACACAATGTCAGTCATCACGGATCCTTTAATCACCAAAGTACTTGCTCTCTATGACACAGCACAGAATAGTAAAACAGGATGCTTATCTGAATGCCATGCACTTAATGATTCAGTATCAATTAATCAGAACAACTCAAATAAGTCACTCTTAATGTCTGCAAATGATGCTAAGAATATGGAATGCACGTGTGAGCCGTTTCAACATCTCAGTCAGCTTCTCAAATTACTCTTATCTACAACCATGGATCGAACAAGTTGTGCCATCCTTCGTCAGGATTTTCCCACTTTAACAAGAACTGTTTTGCTTAACTTAGAACGACTGAGGTTTCAAATTACCAAAGAAAAGCTCTCAACGGATGATTCTCGTGCTGCTCTCCAAACCATCTTCAACCAATTTCAGCCACTTACCCGGGAAGAATACTCCTCAGATTTTGATAATATCATGACTGGAATGTCTTTCAAGAAACACACAGGAATGGAAATTCATGAGTTCAGAAACTCATTTATTCAACTTATGAGTAATATGGAAACATACATCAAGGAAGCTGCTAAAGAGAATAACAAGCTGAACGAATTGAATGAGTGCCAAGAGATTCCACGGAGCAATGGAGACATGACATGCTACATTCCAGCTGAACCAGCAGATGACACTGATTGCAGAATCTTAGTTGAAATGAAAAAGGATGAAGAGAACAGCTCTGATCTCAAATTCTCAGAGTCAGAAAAGGTATCAATCAATAAGGTACACTTATCTGATCACACAAATTCTCACAAAAAGGTACATGACTCTTACCCTGAACATAACAATGTGGAATCAATCTTTGTTTTGTCTGAATCTAATCCAAGTAACATGATTGAAAAAAGGGTATATGATGAGCTTTCAAACAAATTTTCAATTCTTGAAAAACACTGTATCTCTTTGCAAATTGAAATACTACATAAGAATGAAATGTTTTATGCAAAAAAACAGTGTAGTAATCTGGAACTTCCAGAATTTAGAGAATTTTTTGAAATTAATCAGTTAAAATCCCAGATTCAGGACAAAGATTCGACCATAAGAAATCTGAAATCACTTCTTTCAGAAGCCCAGAAATATGACTGTCATGAGATGAGTGATACACTAGAATCTAGAAATTCTGAACTAGCTCTATGTGTGTCCAACCTTCTAAGAGAAAATGAGCATTTAAGAAAGAACCTTGAGGAAACAAACTCTAAGTTAGTCAATCAATCTAACCTCTTGATGAAAGATATTGATGATCTCAAAGCACAAATTCAGGATAAGAGCTTCAATATTGTTGCCCTAAAAAATGAGCTCAGGAAGTATGTTGGAAATAGGATGAACACTAAGTTTGCAAAACCTTCAACTTTGGGAAAGTCAAATGTTCAGAACCACTTGAAACGAACAGTTATTAAACAACCTAATGCCTTTAGGTCTGAAAGAGCTAAACCATTGAAATCTAAGCTTACATCCCAAGTTGATAATAAGTCTGTTTTGTCAAAACCAGTCACTTCATTGCCTAGTTCAGATATGATGAATCCCAAGCATAGGACTAATGGTCATCACCCACAGATCAGAAATGCAATAAGCTTAACTAGGTCTCATGCAAAACATCGTCTGACAGATCAATCCCCTAAGAAATTCTCTGATCACAAAAGGACAAATAGTCAAAACAAGGCTGTGCACTCATTTAGTTCAACTAACTGTGGCTTCAAATGGATTCCCACTGGCAGATTATTTAAGTTTACAGGACTTAAACGAACTTACATCCCTAGATCATGCCTCAAATGGATTCCCACAGGTAAACTTTTCAAGAATGTAGAACCTAATAGGATCTCCATTAATGATAAGTCTGTATTATACTGTGATGCATCCAAATGTGAGACTAATCATGTCACTAACTCTTCTATGTACAAATCTACATGTGCTTCCAGTACAATGTGCTCTCAGTCTTTTTCAGGTACAATGCTCAACTCAATCAGGAACTTCATGACTTGGTTCCCATCAGAAATGAACATAGCTCATTCAGGAGCTATAGCGTGCAACAGTTGATGCACTACTTACTTTGACTCCTATTCATCTTGAATCAGGACTCGTTCTTCCATATCTTTGTATAAATCAAGTTTCTTTAAAAAAAAAAAAAAAAAAAAAAATTCTTTTAAATTTACAATTTTATCATGTTTTTCCTATCTAATAAAGAATATTTTCACTGTTATCGATAACATCTACGGTCCTAGAAATGTCATTCAATAATGGCACGGGATCATAGATGAAGTTCGAACAATTGAAATATTCTTGTTTCTTTATATCGGGGTAAACTTATGTCAATCAGTGTTCTTTGATGACCTTGATTGAGGGGGAGATTGTGTATATGTTTTTCTTGAATACCTATGCCATTGGCTTCTGTGCTGGTTATAATGCTTGCTCGTTTGTAAGTTGAGGTCGTGTTTTGCCTTTGTAACTATCTGGTTATGGTTTTTGTAGGTTGTGGTCGTATCTTGCTCATGTGATTATCATTGTGTACCTACGTATTAAGTGCCTAGCTTAGATTTAAATGCTTATGTGTCTAAATGTTTAATTGATTCATGGTGATCAGTGTGATAATCTATGCTAGAGGCTTAGTCTATAATCCGTGTTAGCAACTTACCACTAGTTCATCAATACCATAGGGACCAAACTTGCCATATAGTGAAAGTTATGTTGCACTAGCGACTTACCTCACCTCAAAGATAGTTGGTATACCCCTAGCGAATTACCACTTAGCGAGTTACCATTTCTTTTTCTCAAAAAGTTTATTTTTCTCTCTCGTTTTTCTCTTCCTCGTCATATTGCTCATCTTAGCGACTTAGCAAGAGGTTTGCATCTAATCCCTCTCATCTTTGTTCTCTTAAGCGTTTGGGTTAAGTTACTAACTTGTCTTTATATCCAGATCCTTTCGAGCTCGTGATTTGTGACTATTTGTCTCTCGCTTAGGTTCGATTTATCATGTAATCGTGTGTTTGTTGCTAGTATAATGATTGAACGGGTTCAAAGTGTTTGGAATATATTGATTGTTTGGAATATATTGTTTGGAATATATTGTTTGGAATACATTGATGTATGGTTAAGAGGATTGGATTGTTGGGTTTATGTTAGGAGTGTTCTTGCTGGCGATTTAACTTGTTCTTGGTAGCGACTTAGTTTGAATGTTCTTCATAGCGAGTTAGCGTTCAACTTAGCGATTATGCTTCTGTAGCGAATTAGCATATCTTATTCTGGCGACTTGGGTAGCGAGTTAGTTGTCAGCGACTTGTCTTTACAAGTTAGCGAATTAGTAACATTAGCGACTTAGTTAACAAACTTGTAGCGACTTGGTTGTGTTACTGTTCATGGCGACTTGTCTTCACAAGTTAGAGAATTAGTAACCTTAGCGACTTAGTTAACAAATGTGTAGCGAATTGGTAGTGTTACTGTTCATGGCGACTTGTCTTCACAAGATAGCGAATTAGTGACCTTAGCGACTTAGTTAACTGTTTGGTAGCGAATTGGCTTGGTTACTGTGATGGCGACTTATCTGTACATGTTAACAACATTGCTCACTTTCATGTTGAGACTTAGTCTTAGGGTAGAGGGTTATTAAAATGTTCAAGGGTTTATTGCTAAAGGTGATCTCATTCTCACAACACTTAGGATCTCCTTATTCAACTTCTTGAGTCAACATACTCCATGTAATCTGCTATGACATGTCTGTTTGGGCAAAAGGTACTTGGTTTCTCTCACGACAACCAAATGTTTCCTTTTCCTCATGCATATTTATTATATCACTTCTACATTTGTATCCTGGCTCATGTCATGATCCCTTTGCAATGCACTCTTTTGCCTTCTAATCCCTTGTCAGCTCGTCATGTGCTTATTTGTCTGTAAGATTACTTCATTGATATATCTCACTTATAAATGTTGTCATATATTTGAAACCTATGCCACTCAATCTTTCTCTGTATGTGTTATGGGGACTCCTTCTGAGTTACTACTTCTATGTGTCTATGTCATAAGGGTGCTCTCAATATTGTCTCATTTATCATTTATCTAACCTGTTCCCAATCATTACTGTTGATTGTATGATTACTCAGACCATCAATGGCAAGTTCAATCCCAGAAAAGAGCGTTACCCCTT
This sequence comes from Chrysanthemum seticuspe, assembly GCA_019973895.1. Taxonomy (NCBI): domain Eukaryota; kingdom Viridiplantae; phylum Streptophyta; class Magnoliopsida; order Asterales; family Asteraceae; genus Chrysanthemum; species Chrysanthemum seticuspe. Next base: position 213,928,592 of record BPTQ01000009.1, on the reverse strand, counting down.
CGGCATCATCCAAAGTTCTCTTAGACGAAGAAATCCTTCCCAGAAGTCAATGGGATGCTATTGGAAAAAGCAACTGTTATGTGGACCTACAAAGGCTCCAACAAAATCCGATACTCAAAGTTTCTATTGACATCCTCAAAAACACAAACTTCTTCGGAGCTATTACCAAGCAATGCTCAATTCCTACCATTTACATTCAACAATTCTGGAACACCGTTCAATGGAACAAAATCACAGCACAATACTCTTGCAAACTGGATAATAGGGAGTTCACAATTGATTCTGATATTCTGAGCAAGGCTCTTGGAATCACCCCATGTAACCCTGACTTTCGTTCTGAATCTCCACCTGGTGCTGACGATCTGATTGTCTTTCTAATTGGGTTGGGTTATCAGAACAGTATTTCAAGAGCATCTGACATCATCACCGGACACATGTATCAACCCTGGAGAGCTATTACAACCATTCTGAACTTATGCTTATCTGGGAAAACTTCAGGGTTCGATAAAGTGAGAATTCCTATCTTGCAAATCCTATGGGGAATCGTTAATAGGGTTGATGTGAATGTCTCAGATCGTATTTGGGAAGAATTCTCTTTATCAATGAACACATTCATATCTGATAGAACCTATTTCCAGAACAATGCTCAAGGTCGAAAGAAACAGAACAAGCTTGTAATTCCCAGCATCAGATTTTCTAAGCTTGTTATCCAGTATTTGCAACAAAATCACAACTTCACTCCTAGGTCTGAATCAACTTTACACAAAGCAGAAGATGAATTTGTTTTAGGAAACCTGAAATATGTTCCTAGAGGTACGGATAAAGAAGTATTTGGATTGCCAATTCCTGATTGTCTTCTCACAGAAGATATCAAGAAGAAGGACTACTTCAAGCAATACAAGAAAAGAGCAACCAAACTCTCTGCTGATGTCACACCCTCTCCTCTACAACCAAATGCTCCCATGACCAAGTCAGCCTCACAAGCATCCTATGCCTCTCTTCCTAAAAAGAGACTTGAAAGGTCACAACAGTCTGACACCGCATCCAAGAAGCAGAAAGTAAAAAGGAAGAAAGTGGAAAAGGAAATTGGTGAGAACACTGAGATACCAAGGAATGTTACCAGGTTAACTGATGAAGATGATGCTGATCTGCAACTTGGAATTCAGCGAAGCCTAGAAAGTCAGAATGTGAAAGCTCCAGTAGGTGGAATTGTGTTAAGAGAACCCGCTCAACTACCTCGACAAACAACCCCAATTACACATGACAAGGGTAAAGGGGTGGCAAGTGTTGAAACTGAACAAGCTGCTCACATGCTTTTAACTATCTCATCATCTCCATCAAGCACCACAAATCAATATGAGCTGAAGAGAAGAACAGAATCATCTCATGCAAAAGAACAATCTGGAGTGGTCAAAGTGCCTGAAACGTTTAAGGAAACTCCTACACTTAGTGAGACTCAATCTGGCTTGAATGTTGACACTATGTTACAAAAAGGCTCGCAGGAGAACCTTTAGACAAGATCTGATGAGACCTTGAAGATGGATGAACCAAATCTGTCTACTAACTCTCTATCCTCACTTAAGAATCTTGATGAAGATTTCTCTTTTGGTGATCAATTCATTAATGACAAATCCTTAGATACTGCACAATCCATGTATACTGTCAGCATTCAGCAAGATACGTCAACTATTCCTCCAATGACTGCATCTTTACTATCAACTGCACTTCCACCTCCCTTACCTACTCAATCAACTGTACAAACACCACCAACAACGTCACCAACCCCTGAACCCGTCATTACAATTGCAGATGAAGTGGCTCCACCAGCTTCCCCTCCACAGATTCTTACCTCTGATCAACTACTGGATAAAGCCATTAAAAGGATAGAAGCTCTGGAAAGGCAACTTCCTAAATCTGTTGATTCTCTGGTGGATCGTGTCTATAGATTGGAGCACCTCAACTTCAATGAAGGGGTTACTGCCGCTATTGAAGGAGAAGTCAAGGATGCTGTGGAATGGGCTATGGAGGCTCCACTTCTTAGACGATTCAAGGACCTCCCCATCACCGATATGAGAGCAGCTCTGTGTGAAAGGATGTATGAGGCTGAAGAGGACAAGCATGAGGTTCACAGTAAACTCTATGAGGCACTTGAAGAATCCATTAAGTTCGACAATTATGAGCAGTTTAAGATTGACGTCGGGGAAAAAGAAGCTAAAAAGAAAAGGAGAACAATTGTGATGGAAGCATTGATGAAGGATCGCAAAGATCCTCCTCCACCCCCACCACCAACGGGAGGCGCTGGAACTTCTGGAGCTGGTAATCCTTCTTCAACAACCAACAATTCACCTCCATCACAACCACCATCATCACCGCCAAAACCTTCCAATCAATCAGACTCTACAAATAAACAGAGTACTCAGAAGAAATCTGCTGCCTGGACGACGATTGATTCAAGGTTCACATCCACATCCACCTCTATTCCTGATGATCAAATGGTTAACGAAGAGTCGCATGTCATGGCGGACTCAGAACCAGGTGAAGATGATGCATCTACAAAGCATATTCCTAAGCCCTCAGAAGACTGGTTTGATACTTACATGGCTGGGAATCGCACTAGTACATCCAGAGTTGCACCTTCAAGAGACACAATTCAAAGCTGCATTGTGGAAGATAGAATTCCTTCTCCAGAACCCACATGGACCATCCCAGAGTCTGACTCTATGATTCCTGACAACAACTGGGCATCAGTTATCACCAATAATTACGAAATTCCAGCTGAAGACTCTCTTCTACACTATACTGGTGATATGGGAAGTTTCATTAGATGGTTTTGTGAACGGAAGAGCATCTCATCCATAACACCAAGAGATCTTGAAGGTCAAGCTTACGAAATTGTCAAAGTCTTCCACTCAGATGCAAATCATCTTCAATATCAGATGGAAGAATGCCATAAGATGCTAAATGACCAAGTCAGTGATCAAATCAGTCGCTTCAATGTCAAAAAATCTCTTCCTCTTGGTGGTGAACCTGGTCAGATGACCATTCAGGCAGAATTCTTCTTCAATCACGACTTGGACTATCTGTGTGCTCGCTCTGCTGAAAGAAGACCTGCTCTATCAATATCAAAGATGATAGCTGCAACCTACTCTGATCAGGGGCTTGAGCAGATGGTTCCTGATCAATTCTGGGCGAATGAAGAACAAAAGTATGATATTGCAGCTTCTTATGGTATTTCTCACTGGTGGTTCGAAAAGAAGAAGTTTTACATCGAAAGACATGGTGCTGATAAAAGACGCAATGATGTCAGATCAAAGCTGTAAATCTTAAGTGTTGTTCGAGTAGAGATCTTCCCTATCTATGGATATGAGTACTTGAAGAAGATATTACTTAAAAGAGCAGACCTCAAAGAGTACACTATTGAAGAGAACGACTTCAAACATCTCCTGCCAAATGATTTCGAAGATCTCTATCTCTTAAATCTTCAAGGACACCTTGAGCATTTACCTGTCCGTGAGAAAAAGGCCCTCTCTACAGCTGTCACTCTTTGGATCAGGGGCCTTGTCATTCGAAAACGAGTTGAGGACTTTCAGCTTGGCATTGAAAGCTACCAAACCAGGATCAACCTTACAAATCCTCAATGGAATGCAACTGGGCATGAATTTCATCGAGAATACAAAGTTCTTGACACCCCTAGAGCTGTCATCTTCACCGACAGATATGGATCTCGTATGCTTATGCGTCTTTGTGAACTCTACAAGTTTAGTGATGGTACGCTCAAATTGGTCGAAGAAGAACTTGACACCAGAGTGAAAGAAGCCAAACTTGATATGAAATCTTGGGTTAAAACTATTTTTTGGACTGATGATGACGTGAAGAGATGTGAACATTTCATTGCTGCAATCAGACGAAGACTCAAGACACAAAGGATCTTCCGCAGCCTTGAAAGTTTTGTTGGTGGAAGGCTTCGTGATGGTCACTACAAACTTCTTCAGAGGACTGAATGAAGATATCTTCGAAATGCAGTTTATGTTGTTTTTTGTGTAATATGTGGTGTACTTAATGTGAACAACTGTAATACATGTAATAGTGCTAGGATTTGTACTGTGGTTTCCCCTTGTAAAAAGGGAAACATCTGTGTTGTCCACTTTTGATCATATAAAACCGGACACATTTTTCTTCTACAAATATTTTACCTCATACATATTTAAATCACTTGAGATCCAAAATCTCAAAGGATTTAAGATTTTTGATCGGGGGAGAAAATGTGATATAAATATGGAAGATGTTAAAAGATAAGATGACCAATTTCTTGTGCATACTTCTCTCTAATATGTGCTAAACAATTTTCGTATCTCGAAGCATATATTAAGGGGGAGAATTCTCTTTGCAAATTCAAGTCATCAGGGTACACAACTTTAAACATTTCTAAGGTACCGTGATCGTATGGCTTCTAATTCTTTGGTGATCATGCATGCACCTCTTAAAGGGTTCCCTCTAGTATGTGCAAAACTCTTTTCAAACCTCGAGGCACATATTGAGGGGGAGCGAATTTATGGAAACCTCATCCTTCCCGGAAATGCTATATCTACTTGATGTGATGTGGGAAGTGATGTTGATATTTTTTAGAAAATGGTAATCAAAGAAGTTAATTCTTTCTCTTGCCTCCGTGGGCAAAAAAAAAAAATTCCAAATACTTGATGCACATGTTGAGGGGGAGTTCTCGTTCTAAAAATATCAAAAACAATTCAGGTACAAAATGCTTTGATAATATATCACAAGTATCTGAATTGATTTTCAAATTGTTTTCAATTGGATCCAATGGCAGATGAACAATACCAAATAGACCGACCAACTTTACTATATGTACGATGATATAAGGATGATAAGGTTAGGTATTGGTTCCCATGATCCGCCAGAACCGGAGGGATCTACCCAGGGACAATCCACTAGTTAGTGTAGAAGTCCTTAGGTATGATGATAAAAGGAGAAAAATGAGATATGGGAAGAGTGCGGACTAAGACTGAGCTAGTACTGGAATAAACCCAACAAGGTTCTAGCTATGAAGTCTCGGTAAGCACTGAAGGGGTTGAAGAATTAAAAAGAATTGAATGAGAATAGGGTGAAAACAAATAGCCCTCCATTTATTCAACCTTAGGGCAGAAACCGGGTTCAATTCATATGCTACTAATGGTAACATCGGTATTGAAGACAAGACGTCATGGACCCAGTGACGCACTGCACTTCAACTTTCCAAACCACTCAAGTTCCTCTTAAAAGGACTTGTTTCATTCTCACGGGGAACCGACATTATCTATCGACTTTCTCTTAGAGATGGTTGATATTGAAGAAGGAGACCCTCTCCCTAGTCTCCGGCACAGGATCCAAATATGCACATATTGAGTCTAGAGCCACGAGATCATCAATAAATCTCATTAGGACACTTTCAATGAAGACTCTCTGTTTCATACAATGTGGAAAGAGAGATTATATCTTGAGTCCTACGCATTATCCTTGTGGTATTGCCAGAACATCTGAGTGATGTGTATACATATTCACTATGAAGATGGAAAGCCTTCTGGAGCCAACATCAAACAAGCTCCTGGTAGGTGGCATGTGAGATCTGTTATATAGATCAACCATGTGACAACTGAACAGAAACAATGGGGCGATTCAATCTCTTGAATCAATCCTGGTTCAGGTTATGGATTGACGGATACCTTTGAAAAACCGGTCTTTGTGCTTAACAACTCTTTTCTTTAGCACATCGACCGTGTACGGATATTTCAAATCAAAAGGTGTTTTATGATTGATAATTGATTTTCATTAAAACCTTCGCTGTATTGCAAAAACAATTTCTATTGAGCAATACACGATTGTTTTTCAAATATCTTTTCATCAATAAGTGGATTTAAATTCGCTGGTTCACTCACTCCGTGTTGTCTTCTTTGAGACGTTTCGGTTTGAGAACAGCTAGAGCAGCTGCGAAACCCTGTCAAGGAAATTCTTCGGAATTATACCTGATCACAGGCAGTACATGTACTGATCAACGGGGAACCGTGGGCCGTGTACCTCAATTCAACGAAAGTGATCAAAGACACTTTCGTGCGATTTATTGCTAACTGTTGTATGCAGGTACGCCCGACGTTTGCAGCTGATCAGAATGAAGCGGTCAATCCATAGCCGCATGCTCACTTATCACATTTATCTCGAAAGAAATCATGATTAGTGCATCAATGACTCTGATATTTTCACTCCATGCTTCTGCTACGCTGATGCCAATTTCATGAATCAACTAAAGCTTCCGCTACTCTGATGAGAAGATATCATGATCCAGAATGTGAGCATGTCGGTCCGAATGTCACAAATTCACATAATACCAACACCACAAAGGATGTGTCTGAGATTCTTGATAGCTGATGATCTCAAAAGCTGGTTCATATTTACTATCACGTGGATCAGAAATGGACCTCCAATTTAAAGTACAAATCTATGCAGACTTTGAAGTTGCACTACTTATGCACAAAGTTTACGATGTTGATGTATGAAAGTCTACGAGCTCAAGAACCAAGTCATGAATAGAATGTTAGGTTCTGTAATGTAAAACATGGGGTGACCTCCCTTAGGGGGAGATTGTTAGGAATTAGATAATTCCAGTATTGAAGAGTCGGTCACCCCAAGTATTATCTAGCACAAGTTAGATCGTAGACTTTTCATTTTGTTTCGTTTTTATGTAGTTAAATAGTTAGTTAGTAGCTTAAAATAGTTTAGTGCAACACCGTGGAGGAAGGTCGGGTCTTTACCCACTGTATCCCTGATCCACAGGCCGTCAGGAGGTCGTTTAGTTTGTAACCTATAAATACCCTCTACCTTGCAAGGTAGAGGGTTGGATGTTCTTTGGTAATCTAATATTCAACAAGTTTCTCTTACTAGAATATCCCACTCTTTCTCTCTCTAAAACCATCTATGTGCTCATTGAGTTATTGATGTGATGTGTATGTGAAATCCAATATCCTACACTTTTCATTCAACTTACGTTCCCATCATATTTTAGCCCGTTCAGAAAGCCCCTTCTATATCGGTAATCCATCTAGAACTCTTTAACGGGTCAAGAGATCATGTAAATATAGGTGGAGTACAAGCAGTGAAGTGATGATAAGTGTATTTTTCCTTTCATAGTCTGAGTTTAGCGTTCGTATCAATCATTAACTCCCTACTCTTCTTAAGCTTCTCTATCTTCTCTTGAAATATCTTTTGCAAGTTCTCGGTTATTTTATTAACATAAAAGGGCATAGCCTTCTCGATGGCCCTCCCCACTCTATCCGTCACTAAGGTATCCAACTCCATCATCTCTACCCTAGTAAAACTTCTAGGATTAAGGTTCTCCGGCATTGGAAACGACGCATTACTATTAGAATCTCCATCATCATGTTCATCACTATCATGGCGGGAAGAGGTTGCCCTCGTCACCTCCTTATTTTGAATTGTCGCCATCTTTTCTACTATACTGAAATTTACCAATTCATACTATCAAGCATAATCATATACATATCGATGCATGAATGACATATACATATCCCTATACTAAACACCCTAGCTCGTCACCCGTGTATGGTTCAAATGATTTCAATTTTACATATGTACCATATTTTTATCACTACGGTGGCCAAGCGTAGTCATAGAAATACTTAACATGTGTATCCTTAAACTCATCAAAACAATACACAAGTAACAATCGCTAATACTAAATGCATCACTACTAGGCCTAAGTCTAGGAATTTCTACACTCAAGTTGTTACGCCCCAAAAACGATTTTTTTTTACCTAAACACTACTACCCCAAGTATTAGTCTAAAATGCACCATTTTCGCAGTCTAAAATATACACTTTTTCCCGAACTTTAAACATATACTATTACCCCAGGTTTTAGTCTAAAATGCAACCTTTTTAAGTCTAAAATATACGCTTTTTCTTAACTTTATACAGATACTATAACCCAGGTTTTAGTCTAAAATGCACCCTTTTTCAGTCTAAAGTATATCATTTTTCTGCAGAATATCTGCAACCCATATATTTTTGACCCATTTGACCCGTATGCGCTTTTACATAAAAAAATCTACTTACACCCTTAATCAACACTTAACACCACATGACTTGAAATTATTTATGCATTATAAAAGTGATAGTACAAAGTCTTGACCCATGGCATTCCAAAACGGGTAGAATTGGCTAATTGCCAAACACCCTTATTACCACTTCTATAGCTACATCATTATCATTTACCCAACACTTAAGCTTAACATAAACTTAAACAAAAGACCGGATGTACAAAATGACCAAATAAACCGAACATATACCAAAATAGAAAAGACTCTTGGGGGCTTCTAACTTTAACACGGTTTGGTCCAAAAGATAACGGTCTTCTACTAAGCTTCGAAAAAGCTATACAACTAAGTGTAGTCCATCCTACACCTTGTCTTTACCTTTACTTGAACCTTTGGTACCAATCAAGAAAACTTCACAACTAAACATATAAGCGAACGCTTAGTAAGTACATGGTATAACAAGCTAACAACGCATAACATAAATCGTACATTGACCATAACTAGTCTATCAACTAGTTAAGCTAGCGATATAGGGGCACATACCTCACGCCAACATAGTTGGCCTAAAATATGATCAACCCACATGGTTGAACCTTATACCATAGTTAGCCCATCGACTAACTAAGCTACGCCTAGTACTGGATCCATAACTAGCGAACGCATCATATATCCTATCATTCACCATTACCATGTAACAAACATGATAAAGCTAACAAAACATAAACTGTTATCATACATGAAATATGATAAAGCTAACAAAACATGTTATGACCACATACATACCTCAATCACCAATTAACTTTCCACTAATATTTGATACGTGCTCCTCACTTGATTCCTACAAGTATATTAGCCCTAATTAGTGGCTAATTCAACATATCATAAGAAATTAACAACCTTTAACCTGTTACCCAATTTCTCTCATAAATCCTAATTACAAATTAATAGAGAATACTTATTTGTGATGGGATTTGTGATTAAAAACTCTTATTAGCTTGCTTCACACCCTTTTCTAAATCAATTGTTAGGAATTGGAAATTCCATGTTAAAGTGTCGGTCACCCCAATTATGGTCTAGCATAAGCTAGCTCATAGATGTTTCGTTATTTACGTTATTTAGTAGTTTATTAGTTAGTTTGTAGCGTAGCTTCGTTTAGTGTAACACCGTGGAGGAAGGACGGGTCTTTACCCACTGTATACCTGATCCACAGGCCGTCAGGAGGTCGTTTAGTTTGTAACCTATAAATACCATCTACCGTCCAAGGTAGAGGGTTGGAATTTCTAATCTAACCTTTTACACTTTTGTTTATCTCTCTAGAATTCCCTCTCTACTCTCTTCATCTCTCTAACCATGGTATTCATATACTATCATCATCCTAGACCACCCGAATCATCAAACAACATAATATTCACGATCCTACAATTGGTATCAGAGACAGGTTATGTTGTTTGTGTTGATTTGGGTCTCATTCGAATGGTTTTTTAATGCGGTTTGTTCGGTTTCTTGTATGCGGTTTGTTATCTTGGTTTGTGTGTTGTGATGTTTGTGGTTCGAATCACTTTGTTGACAGTTTATGTGCTCAAAAATATTATCTTGGTTAACAGTTTTTAAAAAAACATTGTATGTAATGGTCAAAAGTCAAATGTTCTATTCAAAGTCACTACTATTTTGTGTCAAGTTTCTTTGTGCTACAAGTCATGAATTTCATTCTTTTTGTGACGTCCTTTGCCTTATCCGTGACTTATGGGTCAGTTTCTGTTAGTCATTTATATGGTCAAAAAGGGATGTAATGCAATTTTTCTAAAGAGTTAAATGGTCTCAAATTGGTTAAATTCGTGGTCAAACAGTGGTCAAAATGGGTCGCCGTATGCAATGTTTCTGGGTTTTGTTTGGTTCATTCTTGTATGCGAGTTGTGATGACCTTATGAGCGAGTTGTGGTGCAGATTCTTGTATGCATTTTTGAATGCGACTTGGCTGAACGTACAGATTCTAAGTACCTTATGTGTGTTGGTGAACAGACTAATATGCGAGTTGTGGACTCGCATTTTTTAATGCGAGTTGAGTACTAGAAGTTATGAAGCGAGTTGGGGTTTCTGGTCCAGTTTTAATGCGAGTTACTTAACTCGCATATGGTTTATTTGCACTTGCTTTTGAGCGAGTTGCTGCTGATGCGAGTTGCACTCAACCCGCTTTTGAGTGTTTTGTTATTTATGCGTGTTGTTAACTCGCATATGGTTTATTTGGTATTGAAGCGAGTTGGTAACAAAAGGAATTTGACAGAAATGAGTAAGAAGAATTGACTGCTAAAGACAAGACAAGTAAAACTTAATAGCATAATTACATCACGACCTCAGTTATCAAACATCATCAGTCCATGTACGAGCAGATGTAAACGAGCAAGAAGATGGTCAAAATAACTCAACACAATCAAAACCATTCACCAAATCCTACATCTTGACTCACCAATTGACCCTCACAATCACTCCCCAACTCACATCTAATCACACAACATACATTCATGATCTCAGTTTAGCTTTGTTTGGCTTTGAATTTCTTTTGAGAAACCATGATCTATCAAATCTTTGCCAATACAAACCATTCATCACAGATCCACTTCAACCAAAACCCTAAACGATAATGAAAAGTTAACAAGATCTCAGTTATTCTCTCGTAATATTCATTGCAACATCAAGACACTTAAAGGTCAATCAATCGAGAGAAACATACATCATTGATCTAGACTCAAACAAATTTATTCATCCAAGATCTCAGTTTGGTCGTGTGAAAATCATAATACATCATGACCATCAAGGGTCAATATTCACGACATTACTTCACTAATCCGAACCATAATAAAAGGAAAATAAACAAGAAAATGATGTATGTTTGATCTCAGCTTTTATCCTTTTGTGTGTGGTTTCTTCAAACACATAGACCATTAAAGATCTATACACAAAAAGATCTAGTGCCTCATTGATCAACTAAGTTTCAGTTATCAAGCAAAAAGTTTTTTAATGATCAAATATAAATGATAAAATGATCTCAAATTTGTTCATAACTCACCTCAAGTCATCAAGACTCTCCTTGGTTGAACATACACATCATAGATCTAATCGAAAAAAAGTTTTTTTAGTTGTTCGAACATGTTAAGAAATGGGAAATAACAATAATATATCATCTCAAGCCATTTTCTCTTGTTCGTTGGTTCAAAGAAACGTAATTAACGACTTAATACCTACCATTTTCTCCATGAAAAGTCCGTCTAGATGTGTTTAATTCTCATCTCAAGCCATCTCTGTGGCGAAATGGAAGTTATCATCACGTTCAAAGATCCAGGTTGGTTTTGTAATGATTTGTGAAAGGTATTGATGAAGGCGGATTGGTGTATGACTAGGGTTCAAGAATGATTCTTTTGATATGTGACTTAAGCAGAAAAGGGGTGGATATTATTTGTGAAGGAAGAGAGTTTTGATGGAGGCTGAATATTAGATAGAGATGTTTTAGGGTTTGAGTAATACAAAGTGTGATTAGGGTTTGCATTGTATGTGTATGCGTTTTTATATACCCGTAGGATTAGGGTATACTGTGTGATTGGTTTGACTAAATGTATGGGCTTCGAAGACTTATAAGCTGAATATGGGCCTGGTAAATTGCAAATTCCAATTTATAACTGTAACGGGCACTTCAAATTTGGATCTGATAAATGGTTAATCGGCCGTGTGATTCTCTTTGTTATTTACTAGGATTAGATCGGGGGTATTCTTTGTAGTTGGAATGAGTTTAAGTAATTTGTGTGATTACATGTGGTTTGATAATGAGAGGCGTTATGAGATTTGGATTTCAAAAGGTCTGTGATCATGAGATTTGGACTTTACAAGAATTTGTTGAAGTATGTTGACGATGAGGTTTTTGTTGAAATGAGATTTGAAGATGTGATTTGTTGTGGTAGGCGGAATGGTACCTTGGTACATACATTTTCATGAAAATTAATATTCACGGTTTGAGTAATTTGTTGATTGTTAGTGTGTTCAAGGTTCTTTACCGGTATTATTGATTTGGCATTGAAGTGTCGGTTCAAACGTTTTAATTGGACTTAGGGTCTGGTCAAATTCTTTGCGATTTGTTATAAGTCAATGATATCAGAATGTATGAGATGATCATTGCATGAATTTACATTGACCGGATTGGGTTGAATAGTTATTTGGACCGGGCTTGAAATTTTATGTGATGTTTTTGATTGAAGGACTGATGGGCTTCTCTAAATTGGATCATTGATGATGAGTTTTGATGACGAGATTTGTGAAAATGAGTTTTGATTGTGAGATGGGTTGATTTGATTTGTTGCGTTATGAGGTTTGGCACTTTGGTATATACATCTTCACAAAGGATATTATGTTACGGCTTGTATTGATGGCTCAACAAAGTGACTACGGGGTTGTTTGGACGGTATTTCTTATTTGGAGTTGAAGTGAGGGTTTTCCGGGCGTGTTTACTTATTTTGTCTTCTTTCTTTCTACGCTTCCGCGAAGATGACTTGTTTGGGCATTTATTGAGAATGATAAAGACTTGGCTATTTAGTTACGGTTGTGATTCTTTCTCGCTTGACCCACAACGTTGCTATCACTTCGGTGTCTCACTCAGTTAAGAATGTCAAGAGGTTTTGTACATTGGGTACACCGTTTCTTCTTCACAAGGATTAGTACAAGTTTAAGTAACAAATCTGGGAACGTTCACTTCATGATCAAGTTTGACATATCAGGTTTACTTCATCATGTGGTCACTGCAACAGCCGACAGAATGCGTGAATGATGTGTTTACCAAAGTATTTATTGAATGGCTGATGATATTGTGGGTTTTGGTTAATGAACCACAGATGAACCGCTGCATGTTCCCCTAAAACAAATATTCACCGAAACCAAAGTTGTCATAACACATTCAAGCTAACATTGTTTATGGTTATGTCTTGATTTTGTAAAATCCCGCGAAAGAATCTATTTCTTGGTTTAAATCATAGACTTGTAAAATCCCGTGACAGTGGAAACATCCTGGTAATTGTAAAGTGCATTTCCGGATCTATCTTACGGTTTATTCTTGGTTTTGTAAAATCTCGCGAAAGAAACTATTTCTCGGTTTAAACCATCGAGTTGTAAAATCCCGTAATGATGGAACCATCTTGGAGAAAGGAAAGCTTATTTCGAGATCTCTTTTGATGCTGGTGCTACGGTTTCTATTTCAAATAAGAGATAAAAGAGTGTACTTCATGAATTGGATGTGTGATTGGATATCGTCATGGCAGTTTGGTTATTACATGGTTTTACGGGGTTATGTGCTTTTAACCATGGTCGGGATGAAACCATTATCAGAGTTCACTTAAAACGTCAAAGGAGGCTAGATTTGAGCTTTTAACCAGAAGATGTGACAACGGGGTTAATTCACTATTATTTATTTGAGGTTGAAGTGAAATGTCACGGGCGAGTGTACTTAGTATCTGAAGGTATCGGGGATGGTTGGATGAAGATTCTTCATGATCCTTGTTCAAACTTATTATCAAAAACGAAGACTTGGAAATCTAGTTATTGTTGGGTGACTTTTACCTTTTCTTTTACCACTTGGGGGAATTGGGCTCTTACCACCACAAAATAACTATCACTTTAAGGAGTTACGTTGTAGTGCTTAGTGTCACATTCAATTGTGGATTTTCAAGAGGTAATGTACGTCTTATACTTGATGGTTGGTTGGTTGAAGAGTATAGAGTACATAGAGAGTACTTAGAGATGCTAATGGAAATCGGCACCGCTCTTTGTTTCATATGTGCAAGTTTAAGTCATGAGTTCGGGTTAGTTTACTTCAGGGTCAAATTCATCATATTGGGTTTTCTCCATCAGTTGTCACGACAAACTGAATGATAATGGGGATGATTACATGTCTTGCCAAGAGAGGTTGAAAAGAGAGAGATTTATGACGTATGAACACATCAGTTCATGCCTCGTACTCTAAAGAAAAGAAAAGTGTACGTGTCAGTGCGCTTTATCTTCTGAAGAAGAGAAATCTTCTTATTAATGACCCTTCTCATCAACATGCTTCATACTTTTTCCATGCGCTTCAGTCATCAAGTAAACCGGGCTACCATTGATTGTTTTCTCATTCCACTTGCTCAATATAATGAAGATGGCGACATCATGTGCTAATTTTGCGGGGGAGAAGTGTGAATAGAATACATTTGGATGATATTCACTTACTTAATCAAGAATGGCATCTCCGTATGCAATTCTTGAGGGGGAGAAGAAGTGTGAATTTTTTGCATGGTTGATTGTTATTTGAGAATATATGGTCAAACGGCTCCTAACTCATGTAAGAACCGAGACTCTTCTTATCGGATCATATTCACATGTAGTTTCTTCTAAGAGCCGTTGGTTGACATCTTCACTCAGATTGATGAGTTTATCGACAAAGTTCTTTCGGTTAATGCTTCACGTATACATCAACATGATGATTCCGAACAACCTCTCTCTTCTTGTTTGATGTGATTGGTAGTTTGGTGTTACCATCTTGTGTATTCATTACGGCCTGATTGCTGATTTCCTTGATGAACATCTTTCTGTTCTTGTTTGATTTGGATGGATTTTAGTTAAGGGGATTTGCAAGATGTAAGTTAATTGGGATGCTTTTTGGTGTGAGTTGAAGATGTTAACACTCTATTCCCCATTCGGACAATCTTGAAGAAGGTCCAGTCTACAGTAAGTTCTACATTCTCTGCTACATGTTAGAAGACTAAAGACGAGTTGCATTTGATTATCTAAAGACTTCTTCTTAATCTGGTCATTTATCAAACAGATTGTCGGTTTATGGGAGGCGTTGATATTGACTATTGTAATATTGCAGTTGCACTATTGAATAATAATCCGCTCTTTGGTATTCCTTTGCCAAATCTTCACGGATTATTGTTCATGTAAAATGATCCGCTCTTTGGTATTCCTTTACCAAATCTTCACGGATTATTGTGCACTCTGTAAATCAACCACATGAACATTAAGGAAAATGATTACCTCATCCGCTTGAAGACATTATTGGTGAATCTTCCTGATCAGTCTCTATATGTATATCTTTAGGAAGATGGAATTGATGTTGAGGAATCATTTGTTCCGGTTCATTAAGTGGGTCAATGTACACCCGGTTGTACATTTATTCACGTGTTGGACATTTGACACAAGTTGATTACTTCGGAGTTAATCATTTATCACTTATTTGAGATTGAAGTTGACTTTCACAAAGGCGTGTTCTTATTTGATAACTTGCTCGGGCTTAAGAATTTGAGTTGAAGACTTGGTTTATCTAGTTACCAGCAGTCGAGGTGGATGGTTGAAGACCTGGTTAACTATCACTATTAGGAGTTACTTTGTTTTACTCAGTGTCACACGCATATGATGGTGTGGATAATCTCAATAGGTGTTAATGTCTCATACTTTGTTTGGGTAGTGAGTACTTAGAGATTTGCTTGAAGCATAAATTCTCGACCCTGTTCTTCCATCATTAGGTGCAAGCTTAAGATACAAATGTGAGGAAGTTGACTTCAGTTTCAAGTATGGTATATCGGGTTTTCTTCTTCAGTGGTCACTTCAAATTGTCTACATAAGGGTTGATAAAAATAGTCAGAGAGAGTCTTCAGCATGTTGATTCTCACAAGATTTCAAGTGTTCTTCTCATAAAGATTTCAAGTATTTGGACTTATACTATGTTGCTGATTATGAAGTGTCTAAACTAGCAAAGGGGGAAGGAGACAAGCATATAAAAGCATAACGAGTACACATGATGAACTTAATACTTCTAAGTGATTGAAGTTATCCCGGGAAGACAAATGTCATGACCGCAGAGAAACTCAGTGTATCTAGTAGCATCTAGTGTTCTTGTTCCAACTACGTGGGGGAAGAGATGTAAGAGAAAGTTTCTGAAGATAAAAGAGGTACACAAGTGCGTGATGATCTCGATGTTATCACAATCATCAGGGGAAAGAGAATTGTGTACATTGGGGGCGCTCAGCTGTTTCACTTGAGGGCTTATTCAGTGATTCAGAGATATAATCACTTATTCCGGAGTTGACATCCACACAGATTGTCATCCGCAGAGATAATCAGTGACTTGGCCTGCTTCTTCAATGTTATCAGTTATTCCTTCCTTGGGTATTGGTATTCTTCGGATAGTTGAGCTTCATACACGATCATCAGGGAAGAAAAATGTGAACATGAGGAGGTGTTTTCATTCCCCTCATGATGTGTATTCGGGAGAGCTCTTGGGTATTGGTGTAATTCGGCTTCTTGAGCTTCATACACGATCATCCGGGAAGAAAAATGTGAACATGGGAAGGTGTTTTCATTCCCCTCATGATGTGTACTCGGGAGAGTTCTTGAGCATTATACAAAGAATCTGACTACATCAATTCAACTACTTGGGGGAATTGTTCTCTTGACACCTTTTGGAATGGATCGCTTCAGACTTCAGTGGGTATGGAAATTGAGAAGATTATTTAAAATATGGGATGATACGTTGCTGTTGTTCTATTGGATGATATAATCTCGAACGAAGAATCACGGTGATTATTCTTAAAAGGAGCAGCAGGATCGATGATAATGGTGTGCTTCTTTGTACACCTGGCTAAAGGAAGCTTGAAAGAAAGCTTTGAATCTGCTCAGCTAAAGGATTTTCGGCTTGAGGGGAAGCTGCCAAAGTCTCTGTTTCTCAAAGGCTCATGTTCTATCGTCTATTCTGAAGCCTCGGAAGCTTTGGTGGTGGATGTTTAAGAGATGATGATTTCTATCTTCTACAACGGGGCTGTTCGATATCCTTATCTCGGTACTCGTATCATCATCTTTCTTAAACTATATCATCTATTCTATCTTTGTAAATATTTATCAAAAACAAAATACAAAAATATAAAACCAACAAAAAGAACATAGAAAAATATAAAACCTTCAAAAACCCATAAAAATCAGAAAATTTGAAAATTCCAAAAATATTGTTTTCTCTAGACATGTCTTCTGGTATCGATAACATCTACGGTCTTAGAAATGTCATTCAATAATGGCACGGGACCATTGATGAAGTTCGAGTAGAAGGTGTAAATATTATTTTCTAAACATGTCTCAAAATGTGGCTTACAGTTATTTCAGACTGTAACCCGCGCTTCAAAAATGGCTTACAGTTACTTCAGACTGTAACCCGTGCTTAAAACTATGGCTTGCTATTATTTCAGATAGCAACCCGTTCTTCAAGAAAGGAAAGTGCTGCGCTAAACCATTTTTCAAAATTCGTGCACTTATCCTAAAACAAAACAAGGAAAGCATGTCGTCAAAAAGACTGTTGTTTCTACATAAATGTTTTTCCGTCTATAATTCTTCAGAAAAATATTTGTTGATTTTCAAAAATTATGGTAAATGAGTTGCTTGAAAATCAATCTAATTCATAGTTTTCGAAATAAATTGATAACTCAATCAATGACTTTAGCGCTTTTAAACTTTTCAAAAAAATGAGTCGTTGATTGAGGGGTATAATGTTTTCAAATCTATATCATCTAACGGGATTTCTTTATTATCCTACGTGCTTAATTAAAAATGATATTTGCCTATGTCGAAGGACTAGGAATTTAGGATATGATTGTTAGGATTAGATGATTATAGTTTGATGAAACACATTATTCCCATACCTTATATGAACTGATTGTTATGTTGGATTGACTTTTATTAGTCGATTGCTGTTTGGGTGATGTCGACCACCATATATCTGTATGCGTGTTCACTAACGTATGCAGGTATATTGGTATATAAGAATGTTCCCGATCCGGATCCCACAATTGAAGATGATTGGATGCCGCAAGGAAAGGGTAACGATATCTTGGGTTGACAAATGAAGAAACGGAGCTTAATTGGACTTCTATGGAGAGTTGGCATGGAAAAATGCAACGTAAGAGGTCTCACTGCATCAGCAGATGGTTTTCTTCATCAGCAATTGAAGAAACGGAGCTTAATTTGACCTCAGTTGGCATTAAAATGCAACGTAAGAAGTCTCACTGCATCAGCAGACGGTTTTTCTTCCAAGCTCTACAGCAACAACAGAAGCTTCTCAACCATTTAACGTATCTTCTGCAGGATAAATTGTGATGATACCATTTTTTAAACAATTTTTAAACAATATTTTTTTGAAAAATGGAAAAATATTGGTTTTGAAAATATATTGGACTTAATTTTGAAAATCACCGGACTTCATCTTATCAAAACTTAAGACACTCAATCATCGACTACGGTCATCGATTGAGGGGGAGAGTTATTTAAAATAAAATATTTTCAATCGATATTTATTCATAAAAGGTCTGGTTTGTACGAAACAAAGTGGTGATCTAAAGATTTAATGTTATGTCATGGTATGATTTTCTTTAAAACTCAAAGATCTGTCAAAATGAAATTTTTTCTGTTCTTGTTTGATTGTGAAATTGTTTTATTTTACTAAAAGATCTCTTAAAACAATCATACCTGACACTAACAATCTTTAATGTCTTAAAATGGTCCTTATCTGTCATTTTTCAAAATCAAATCTTGCCATGTCTTTCCCCAAAACTTTCTAAATAATTTAAGTCTTTTGGGATCACAAATCTCAAATGGTTTGAAATTTTTGATCGCGCGAGAGATCGTGATTTAAATGTCAAATCTGTTTTAATGGAATTAGTTTTAGTCCTTCAAAGGCACTCCTGCCTCCATGTGCCAAAAGATTTTAATATATGATGAACATGATTGAGGAGGAGCATTTATCCAAAAAAACTAGATGAGTTTTTAAATCAGGCACATTTTCTTCCATGTTTTCTAAACCGTATTAAATCACTTGGGATCTAAAATCTCAAAGGGTTTGATATTTTTGATCGGGGGAGAATTTGTGATTTAATAATGAAATTTGATAAAAGCTGATCGTTTTTTGTTGATTCAAATGTGCAGGCTGCTCTCTCATATGTGCTAAACGCTTTCGAATCTCGAAGCACATATTGAGGGGGAGCATTTCAAAAGAAAATAAACTATCGATGTACAAAAGCTTTTATGTTTTAATATAAAGTACCTTGATTGAGTTTTCAAATGGTTTCTTAATGGATTTTGTGATCGTGGATGTGCTTCAAAAGAACTCTTTCCTCTATGTGATAAAATCATTTCAAATATCCTACACACATATTGAAGGGGAGAACTTTACCAAGAAAATCAAATGGCTTTTTTCTATGAAAATAGTGATCAAAGAAAATATTTCAAAGTCCTCTTGCCTCCATGTGCTAAACAATTTCTAAATCATATGCACATGTTGAGGGGGAGGTTTTCTAAATGATCAAAACTATTAAGGTACAAAATGCTTTGATCTCGTATCACAAGTACCTTGATTGATTTTCCAAATGATTTTTCTATTGGTTTCAAGGAAGAATGAACTATACCAAAAGACCGACCATTTTACTTTATGCATGGAGTTATAAGGATGGTTAGGTTAGGTATTTGTTACCACGATCCGCCAGAACCGAAGGGATCTACCCAGGGACAATCCACTAGATAGTGTAGAGTCCTTAGGTATATTGAAAAAAGGAGAAAAATGAGAATATGGGAAGAGTGCCGACTGAGACAGAGCTAGTACTGGAACAAAGCCAACAAGGTTCTAGTTATGAAGTCTCGATAAGCACTGAAGGGGTTGAAGAATGAAAAAGAATTGAATGTGAAAAGGGTGAAAAGAAATAGCCCTCCAATAATTCAACCTTAGGGCAGTAACCGGGTTCAATACATATGCTACTAGTGTTTACTAAGGTAACACCGGTATTGAAGACAAGACGTCATGGACCAAGTGACGCACTGCACTACAACTTCGCAAACTACTCAATTTCCTCTTAAAAGGGCTTGTTTCACTCTCACGGGGAACCGACATTATCTATCGACTTTTTCTTAGAGATTGTTGATATTGAAAAAGGAGACCCTCTCCCTAGTCTCCGGCATAGGAACCAAATGTGCACGATTGAGTCTAGAGCCAAGAGATCATCCACAATATCTCATTAGGACACAAAATTAATGAAGACTTGTTGTTTCACACAATGTGGAAAGTAAGAATATATTAAGAGTCCTACGCATTATCCTTGTGGTATTGCCAGAACATCCGAGTGATATGTAAATATTCACAATGAAGATGGAAATCCTTCTAGAGCCAACATCAAACAAGCTCTTGGTGGGTGACATGTGTGATCTTCTCGTAAGATCAAGCTTGTGACAACTGGACAGAAACGATGGGGAGATTCAATCTTGAATCAACCTTGGTCTAGGAATGGAATTGACGAATACTTTTGGAAAAACCGTTCGATGTGCAAATCTTCTTTTCTCTAGCACGTCAAATGTGTATTCAGTTTCAAACACAAAAAGTATCTCTGATTGAAAAATACTTTTAGAAAAACCGTTCGATGTGCGAATCTCGTCTTTTCTCTAGCACAATGAATGTGTATTCATTCTCAAATACAAAAAGTATTTTGATTGAAAATTGATCTTTCTTATAAAACCTTCGTCATATTGCAAAACTCTTTATCTTAAGCAATACGCGATTGTTTTTAAATCATTTTTCATCAATCAGTAAATCTCAATTTGCTGGTTCACTCACTCCATGTTGTCTTCTTTGAGACGTTCCGGTTTGAGAACGGCTAGAGCAGTTGCGAAACCCTGTCAAGGAGATTCTTAGGAATCCTACCTGATCACAGGCAGTACTTGTACTGATCAACGGGGAACCGTGGGCCGTGTACCTCAATTCAACAAAAGTGATCAAAGACACTTTCGTGTGTTTTATTGCTAACTGTTGTTTGCATGTACATTTGGACGGTTGCAGCTGATCAGAATTGAGGAGTCAATCCAATGCCGCATGCTCACAGCATCCACACTTAATTGAAGAAATCATGACTGGTGCATATCTACATAACCTGATTCTGATATTTTTTTACTATGCTTTTGCTACGCTGCTGCAAATACCATGAACCAGTAAAGCTTCCGCTACTCTGATGGAAAGATGTCATGATTCAAAAGTGTGAGCATGTCGGTCCAAAAGTCACAACATCACATGAAGGCAACACTACAAAGGTGATCCAGAGATTTACTATGGCTGATGATCTCAATGAAAGCTCGAAGATCATCAAAGATGTGGATCAGCTCAAAGACCTCCACTGAAAGTACAAAGCACTCGGACTATGAAGAGTCACTACTAAATCACAAAGATGCAGAAGTTGAAGAATTCAAGTCTACGAGCTCAAGAACAAAGACAAAGATAGAATGCTAGGATTCAAAATGTATTTCATGGGGTGACCTCCCTTAGGGGGAGATTGTTAGGAATTGGAAATTCCATGTTAAAGTGTCGGTCACCCCAATTATGGTCTAGCATAATTTAGCTCGTAGACGTTTCGTTATTTACGTTATTTAGTAGTTTATTAGTTAGTTTGTAGCATATCTTAGTCCAGTGTAACACCGTGGAGGAAGGACGGGTCTTTACCCACTGTATACCTGATCCACAGGCCGTCAGGAGGTCGTTTAGTTTGTAACCTATAAATACCCTCTACCTTCCAAGGTAGAGGGTTGGAAGTTCTAATCTAACCTTTTACACTTTTGTTTATCTCTCTAGAATTCCCTCTCTACTCTCTTCATCTCTCTAACCATGGCATTCATATACTATCATCATCCTAGACCACCCGAATCATCAAACAACATAATATTCACGATCCTACATCAATATATATCCAATAAACGACCCCTCAAAATGGTACATTTTAAAACCTTATCAAATATCCCTACACTTGGTATTTGCTTGTCCTCAAACAAATGTGCTTTTAGCCAATCAATTTATAAGTTAGAGGTCATGAAGCATTAGTTTATAACGATTCACAACACATATAAGCCCCGCAAAAGTCATAACAAGCACGGAAATTACATACTAGCACCTCACATGGGTGTTTGGATACTCACATCTCTCGGGTGTATATGAAATATAACAAATTGGAAATGGAAGATAAACACTCATTAACCGGTCCTAGTACATAGATTACCATAGGCTTGAGACTAGATCAAACATCCATCGCTTTGGCGTAAGCACCTAGGAAAGACTATCCAAGAGGTCTTTTAAAGGGTTGTAATCATAGGCTTACGGTAGGGAAACAAAGGGTTTGGTGGTATAGGCTATTTAGTGGTGGCAAGTCAAAAATCCTTATGTTACAAGCATGCGAAGAATGGCGTTTCTAAGCCAAGACTCGATACTCTAGACTCTAGATAACTGAAACAAACAAACATAAATTAAAGATAGATATAGGATGGTAGCCCGTATGTTTTTTTTTTTTTTTTTTTTTTTTTTTTTTTTTTAACACTCTATTTTTTTTCTTTTTCTCTCTTTTTCTATTTTTTTTTCTTTTTTTTTTCATACACTTTTACTCTACCATCCTCTATGATAACATCAAAATGATGGGGATTTATATGCGCATCCCTACACTTGAGTTTTTATTACTCTAACACCAATTTGACCCGAATTGAAAAGATCAAAACACTTGGAGTACATTATTACGCAAATAAAGGGAATTTGAATTTAATGTTCCCTTCCCGTCATCTCATAAAGTTTAACTTTTCCCGTAAGTCCCAATCGTCTCAAAACTGTGTACAAAGGATATGACACGACTTAGCAACTTATGCAAGCAACTAGATAATTGAACTAAGGGTTTAGTGTGATAACAATAATGCACTAAAAGTGAGTGCATACAAGATAGGCTAAGGCGATTTGGTTGTACATTTGGGGGTGGATTGTAAACAATGCTCTTCATTGATATTCCGGAAAACCGAAACATCATGAGAACCGGCAAAAGGATAGGCTCTGAGGGGTTAACTAGGGGTATCGTGTACTAAAGATGAGTACAACGCGAAGGTGTGGGGGAATTACTCAACCGATGTGGAAGAAGTAATTATATTACGGGTATCAAACAAGGGTTATCCTAATGCCTCTTATCATTTTGTTATTCCTAACTACACAAGTGTAGTCTTACTAGCGATCTCGGAATGCATCACAAAACAAGTTCTAGAATCTATTATACTACCGGTTCACACTCTAAGCATTAAAGATGAATGCTTTAATTCCAACTAATCTAAGGGCGATCCTCACATTTTGGGTGGAATTTAAGTGGTAAAGGGTTTTTGTGCTAGTCATATAACTTCCTATCCATGAGACGCTTTATTAAGACTAATGGCCCACTCCTATATGTCATTAAAAAATTTAAATTTGGTGCCAAAATTACCCTACCGATATTTCTCATGGTTTATTACACAAATGAAATTGGACAAAGCAAATATTCAAGGATAAGCATAGTTTCAAAGTTCCTGTTTTATTTTCCCTCCCTACACTTAAACTGAACATTGTCCCCAATGTTCCCCGAAAGTATCAAAGTTATGATAATAGTAGGTAATAAAAGATGAAAGAAACTAATACTCCCCTGATTAGCTCGGTAGGATCCGTGTAAAGTGGTGGTTACATCTTTCTTCAAGAAGAACGTTTGCGTGAAAAGCTCCTTCTCATCTTATGTATCTTCTTCTTGGTAAATTAAACCTGCACACTTGAAGAAAACAAACGAAACCTTCGCGTAAAATCGGCGGTAATATATATAGGACTCTACGAAACTAGGATATAATGCTTGTGGAATGGATGTTTACAGAATTTCTGGAAAATTAAGACCTGGAAAATTCCAAAAATTTATAACTAGCTCAGAAAACGAGAAAAAGTAATCAGTTGTTTCTGCTCCTTCCTGACGCCGTCAGGTTGCGATTCTGACGCCGTCAGGTTATCCTGACAAAAACTGGTCTGCGATTTTCTGGAAAAAATTCTGGAAAATTTTCCTGCAAAACATTCATTATCTCGAACAAACACACATGTATATCTTTTAATTAATTGTAATTCTCATGTTTACGTTTCTTTTGAAAACGTGTGTAATCCTCCCTACACTTATCCCTTATGTAAAATACCTTTATATGTAATTAAGATGAGGTTAAAGACAAAATAAAGCATTTTTACAAATTTAAACATGAGAATAAACAATCAATAAAAGAAACACGACACAAACAAGCAAACAATTAAGCATGGGTTGCCTCCCACGAACCGTTTTTCTTTATTTATGAGTCTTGTAGCTAGACTCAAAGTCGTGCCCCTACGTACCGATATAAGTAAGCCTATCCTCAAGAATGTCATAAGGATCAAACTTATCATTTAAGTTCCTAGTAGTACGTTTGGTTCGATATGCCTTTTCAAATTTCTCTCCATCAGGATCATAGATCGTTATCCTAATGTTCCACTCTCCATTACCATCACTAGGCGGTCTATCCCAATCCCACTTATGTTTAGGCTTATCGCTCTCAACTTTCCACTTATTCATGACAAGGTTGACAGGCAAGCTTCCTAGGAACTCGGTCATCTTCCTAAATACTAAGGCGTCCTCGAACGGGTTCACTTCCATGTCCCTAGCCATTTCTTTTTCATGGAAAGTTGCTTTACTAGCAAAGGCTTCATCTAGGTAGAAAGGTCGTTGGGGACCTATGAAGTTCTTATCTAACCAAGGTCCGTATCTAGATGGCGTTCTATCCAACCTAATCTCATTTGGGATTTCCTCTTCTTTGTAGTACGTATGCTTTTTGACATCGTAAATTGACCTAGCACTCCCCTCTCCTACCACTATTTTGGACATATTACAATTAATGATGGTACTAGCGGTAGCTAAGAATCCTCTTCCTACTAGCAATGGGTATGTCGGGTCCTTATTCATGTCTAGCACATGGAAATCCGCCAAAAGAGTCAATTCTCCTACGTATACTACCATGTCTTTTATTATCCCTACCGGATATGCAATACTACCGTCCGCTAGACCTAATATGGTTTCCGTTGGTTCTATCTTACCTAAGTTAAGGCTTCTATGGAGGGACAACGGAACAAGATTGATGCATGATCCTAAGTCGGCTAGAGCATCGAAAGGTTTGGAAGTTCCAAGCCTACACGGAAGAGTAAATAGCCCGGGATCGTCTAACTTCTTAGGAAGATTATTTCGCACAAAAGCGGACCCATGTTTTCCAAGTTTAAGTTCTAACTCATATTTTTCTTTTAAAGCATTATAATAAGGTGCATGAGCTAAGACTTCAAGAACCAGTTTTTCTTGATGGAGTTCCTTGTACTCCTCCTCTAAATTAGGTTTGGGTTCTTGGTTGACGGGTTTCTCAAGAGTAGGTTCTACTAATGGTGCGGGGCCTTGGTACCTCATTTTGGATTGCTTGAAACCCTTGTTGATAGCATTTACCGAGTGAACCGTAGGATGTGAGGGGCATGGATGCGCACTCTCCTATGGTGAACAAGAACATAAAGTCGATGAAATCGAACTCACTTTTGGGTTCTTTATAGTATCACTTGGGAGTGCACCAATTTCCCGGTCATTAAAGGCTTTTAAGAGAGCATCAAGCTTGTTTGTCATCTCGCCTTGTCGTTGCTTAAAATCGGCTTCAAGCTTAGTTAATCGAGTTTCTTGAAATGACATGAATCTAGATGCAATTGCCTCGAGACTAGTGGGGTTCCCGGTGTTTGGAGGGTTGAACCTATTAGGTGGACTAGATGAGCTTTGGGGTGTGCTTGAATTTTGGTTCCACTTGAGGTTAGGGTGATTTCTCCATGAGGGGTTGTAAGAGTTTCCTAAGTTGTTTTGTTCGGGCTTGAAAGTATACCACTTCTCTCCTGCTCCGTCGGTACGCGTGGAGGCGTAGTCCGTAAAAGCTTGTTCGAGGAGTCTTGTGCAATCACAAGTGTCATGGGGACCACTACGTAACTCACAAAGTAGAGTGATTTTATTCACTTGATGTGAAGACTTAGGATTCTCGTAGGAGCTCATTAGGAATTTAACTTGATCTTTGATAACGCTACACGCGTCGTTCGGGGTCAAGGAAACTTCCTTTTCTTCGAGCAAGTTTTATAACACCCTAGGCAGTGAACCTAATCGTTGTAGTGTAGTAATTAGGGTAAGCCACGGGTATTGATATCGTTCTCTAGAGGAATAGGAATGCTAGTAAGGAGATACTATGCTAAGGTTAAGGTTGAGGAAGATTATTTTTTATCTTTTTATATTTTATGAAATGGAAAGGTACGAATCTCGGGTATTGGATTTGGGGGGGTTGGTATTTCTACCGATCACTCTACTATTATCTAATTATCTAAACTAAGGTTGTGGGAGTCTATGTCTAATTAATGTGTGCTCGTATGATAGTTTAAAGATGTGTTTACTTAGTTTGTATTACTCCTTAATTATCTCCTATTGATGGTTGAGTGTCACGTCTTATTCCTAGTTGCGTTGTGTGTCTAAAGTTGTAGGGTATGCGTTTCTCCCTAACTCTTCGAACTTACCAAAGGGTCTTGTCTACAAACCCACTAGGGATTATAAACTCCTACTCTAAGGCGCTCTTTGGATGGTTTAGCCTACAACTACTCAGGTAATTATACTCTAAGGTTCACAAAGATGAATCAAGCATTAAGTACACAACGAATGACCTATCGCATTACTAGATCATTAATCAACTAAGATAAGAAACAACCAATCAATATTCAATAATTAAGTTTCATACTTCCTAAGCAAACACACAAATAAATTAGCCGGACATGGAGAACATGCAAGCATACACACAAATAATCAAAGACATAATTGAATTAATGAAGTAAAGACTTATCTTGATGTAAGATAGGGTTTAAAACCCTAAAATACTGTACAAGACACCTTAGGTTCGGTTTTAGGTTTTTACTCCAAAGACTCTCCACCCAAAGACTGAAAAATTCGGATTCTATATATAAGATTACAATTGCGACGGCGTCACCTTATGTTTAGTGACGCCGTCGTGTCGCCGCCATTAGGGTTTCGTCTTGGCCACGTTAACCTTGCGACAGCGTCACCTTATGTCCGTGACGCCGTCCTCTTCAGCTTCTGACGTCGTCTGAATTGCATCTAGGCCGTCTGAGTAGCGACGGCCTACTCTTCCACAACTAGACGTCGTCACTTGAAAATACGAGTTTTGGGTTCTGGATCGTCACAATAATTTTGGGACGGCGTCGCCATTAACACCTGACGCCGTCGCCTTCTACTTTCAGCAACTGTGAGTGTCTCGATTTTGGCTTTGGCCATTTTCTTCATATATTTGCGCCTTTTCGTCCAAATAAGTGCCATTCCAGCATTTTGCTTTCACGAGACCTAAAAAGTGAAAATGAACGATATTAAGCAATAACGGATACAAAAGTGATCAAATAAGGACTTAAACGACCCCTCAAAATGGTACCTTTTAAAACCTTATCAAATATCCCTACACTTGTTATTTGCTTGTCCTCAAGCAAATGTGCTTTTAGCCAATTAATTTATAAGTTAGGGGTCATGAAGCATTAATTCAAAACGGTCCACAACACATATAAGCCCCGCAAAAGTCATAACAAGCACGGAAATTACATACTAGCACCTCACATGGGGTGTTTGGATACTCACATCTCTCTCGGGTGTATATATGAAATATAACAAATAGGAAATGGAAGATAAACACTCATTAACCGGTCCTAGTACATAGATTACCATAGGCTTGAGAATAGATCAAACCTCCATCGCTTTGGCGTAAGCACCTAGGAAAGACTATCAAAGAGGTCTTTTAAAGGGTTGTAATGTTAGGCTTACGGTAGGGAAATAAGGGTTTGGTGGGATAGGCTATTTAGTGGTGGCAAGTCAAAAATCTTTATGTTAACTGCATATGAAGAATGGCGTTGCTAAGCCAAGACTCGACACTCTAAACTCTAGATAACTGAAATAAATAAACATAAATTTAAATATAGATGTAGGATGATAGCCCGTATGTTTTTTTTTTTTTTCACTCTATATTTTTTTTTCTTTTTCTCTTTTTTCTATTTTTTTTTCGATTTTTTTTTTTTTTTTTTTTTTTTTTTTTTTTTTTTTTTTTTTTTTAATCATACACTTTTACTCTACCATCCTCTATGATAACATCAAAATACTAGGGATTTATAGGCACATCCCTACACTTGAGTTTTTATTACTCTAACACTAATTTGACCCGAATTGAAAAGATCAAAACACTTGGGGTACATTATTACGCAAACAAAGGGAATTTGAATTTAACGTTCCCTTCCCGTCATTTCATAAACTTTAACTTTTCCCATGAATCCCAATCGTCCCAAAACTGTATATAAAGGATATGACTCGACTTAGCAACTTATGCAAGCAACTAGATAATTGAACTAAGGGTTTGGGGTGATAACAATAATGCACTAAAAGTGAGTGCATAAAGGGTAGGCTAAGGCGATTTGGGTGTATATTTGGGGGTGGGGTGTAAACAATGCTCTTCATTGGTATTCCGGAAAAACCGAAACATCACGAGAACCGCGAAAAGGATAGGCTCTGAGGGGTTAACTAGGGGTATCGTGTACTAAAGATGAGTACAACGCAAAGGGTGTGGGGGAATTACTCAACCGAAGTGGAAGAAGTAATTATATTACAGGTATCAAACAAGGGTTATCCTAATGCCTCTTATCATTTAGTTATTCCTAACTACACAAGTGTAGCCTCACTTGCGATCTCGGAATGCATCACAAAACAAGTTCTAGAATCTAATATACTACCGGTTCACACTCTAAGCATTGAAGATGAATGCTTTAATTCCTACTAATCTAAGGGCGATCCTCACATTTTGGAGGAATTTGGGTGGTAAAGGGTTTTTGTGCTAGTCATGTAACTTCCTATCCATGAGACGCTTTTGTTAAGACTAATGGCCCACTCCTATATGTCATGAAAAATTTTAAATTTGGTGCCAAAATTACCCTAACCGACATTTTCTCATGGTTTATTACACAATCACAATTGGACAAAGCAAATAGTCAAGGATAAGCATAGTTTCAAAGTTCCCGTTTTATTTTCCCTCCCTACACTTAAACTGAACATTGTCCCCAATGTTCCCCGAAAGTATCAAAGTTATGATAAAAGAAGGTAGTTAAAAACGAAAGAAACTAATACTCCCCTGATTAGCTCGGTAGGATCCGTGTAAAGTGGTGGTTAAATCTTTTCCAAGAAGAATTAATGCGTGAAAAGCTCCTCCCAATCTTATGTAACTTCTTCCTGACAAACTAAACCTGCACACTTGAAGAAAACCAACGAAACCTTCGCGTAAAATCGGCGGTAAGAATATATATAAGACTCGATTTAAACTAGGATATAATGCTTGTGGAATGGATGTTTACAGAATTTCTAAGAAAATTAAGACCTGGAAAATTCCAAAAACTTATAAGTAGCTCAGAAAACGAGAAAAAGTAATCTGATGTTTTTACTCCTTCCTGACGCCGTCAGGTTGCAATCCTGACGCCGTCAGGTTATCCTGACAAAAATTGGTCTGCGATTTTCTGAAAAAAATTCCGGAAAATTTTACATCTTTAGAATCTGGAAAAATTTCTGCAAAACATCCATTATGACTCGATACAAGCATTTGACTCGAACAAACAAACATAAATATCTTTTAGTTAATTGTTATTCTCATGTTTACGTTTCTTTTGAAAACGTGTGTAATCCTCCCTACACTTATCCCTTATGTAAAATACCTTTATATGCAATTAAGACGAGGTTAAAAACAAAATAAAGCATTTTCACAAATTTAAACATGAGGATAAACAATTAATAAAAGATATCAGACACTAACAAGCAAACAATTAAGCATGGGTTGCCTCCCACGAAGCGCTTTTCTTTATTTAAGAGTCTTGTAGCTAGACTCATAGTCGTGCTCCTACGTACCGATATACGTAAGTCTATCCTCAACAATGTCGTAAGGATCAAACTTATCATTCAAGTTCCTAGTAGTACGTTCGGTTAAATATGCCTTTTCAAACATCTCACCATCGGGATCATAGATTTGTATCCTAATGTGCCACCTTCCATTACCATCACTAGGCGGTCTATTCCAATCCCACTTGTGTTCGGATTTCTCAACTATCCACTTATTCATGACAAGGTTAACGGGCAAGCTTCCTAGGAACTCGGTCATCTTCCTAAATATTAAGGCGTCCTCGAACGGGTTCACTTCTATGTCCCTAGCCATTTCTTGTTCTTGGAAAGTTGCTGCACTAGCAAAGGCCTTATCTAGGTAAAAAGGTCTTTGGGGGCCTATGATGTTCTTATCAATCCAAGGTCCATATCTAGAAGGCTCTCTATCCAACCCTATCTCTTGTGGGATTTCCTCATCCTTGTAGTATGTATGCTTTTTAACATCGTAAACGGATCTAGCACTCCCCTCTCCTACCACTATTTTGGACATCTTACAATTGATGATGGCACTAGCGGTAGCTAAAAATCCTCTTCCAACTAGTAATGGGCATGTCGGGTCCTTATTCATGTCTAGTACATGAAAGTCGGCCAAAAGAGTCAACTCTCCTACATGTACTACCATGTCCTTTATTATTCCTACCGGACGTGCTATACTACCGTCTGCTAGACCTAAGATGGTTTCCGTTGGTTCAATTTTACCTAGGTTGAGGCTTCTATGGAGGGACAACGGAACGAGATTGATGCATGATCCTAAATCGGCTAGAGCATCGAGTGGCTTGGAGGTTCCAAGTCTACACGGAAGAGTGAATAGCCCGGGATCGTCTAACTTCTTAGGTAAGTTGTTTCGCACAAAGGCGGACCCATGTTTTCCAAGCCTAAGTTCTAACTCATATTTTTCTTTTAAAGCATTATAATAAGGTGCATGAGCTAAGACTTCAAGAATCGGTTTTTCTTGATGGAGTTCCTTGTACTCCTCCTCTAAACTAGGTTTGGATTCTTGGCTGACGGGTTTCTCAAGAGTAGGCTTTACCAAAGGTGCCGGGCCTTGGTATCTCTTGGATGGCTTGGAACCCTTTTTGATAGCATTTACCGAGTGAATCGTTGGGTGAGAGGGGCATGGATGTGCATTCTCCCATGGTGAACTAGAATATGAAGTCGATGCAATCGAATTCACTTTTGGGTTCTTTATGGTATCACTTGGGAGTGCTCCAACTTCCCGCTCATTGAAGGCTTTTAAGAGGGCATCAAGCTTGGTTGTCATCTCGCTTTGTTTTTGCTTAAAATCGGCTTCAAGCTTATTCAATCGAGTTTCTTGGGATGACAAAAATCTAGATGCAATTGCCTCAAAATTAGTGGGGTTCCCGGTATTAGAAGAATTGAACCTAGTAGGCGAACTAGATGAGCTTTGGGGTGTGCTTGAGTTTTGGTTCCACTTAAGGTTAGGGTGATTTCTCCATGAGGGGTTGTATGAGTTTCCTAAGTTGTTTTGTTCGGGTTTGAAAGTGTACCACTTCTCTCCCGCTCCGTCGGTACGTATGGAGGCGTAGTCCGCAAAAGCTTGTTCGGAGAGCCTTGTGCAATCACGAGTGTCATGGGGACCACTGCATAACTCACAAGGTAGAGTGATTTGATTCACTTGTCGTGAGGACTTAGGATTTTTGTAGGAACTCATGAGGAATTTAACTTGATCTTCAAGTTCGATCATCCTACGGTCGGGAGGAGGCAAGGAGATTGCCTTGACGGTTTTGGGCAGCTCACGGGGGTCATCCCAACTTTCGTTGTCATAGAGGGCGAGGTCCTCTATTATTTCCCATGATTCTTCTACGGTGAGATCACTAAGTTTTCCACCGGCCGTTTGGTCTATGGATCGCTTAGTGGGGAAGTTGACATGATCATAAAAGATTTGGACTTGGAGCCAAAGATCAATGCCGTGATGAGGGACTTTATGAAGTAAGTCCTTTAATCGGGTCCATGCTTCGTAGAGAGATTCACCTTGACGTTGTTGGAACATCAAGATGTCATTCCTAAGCTTAGTGGTTCTCCCCGGTGGGAAAAATTGAGCAAGGAAGCGAGAAGTAAGATCATCCCAACTTGAGATGGAGCCGGCGGGAAGTCGCTCAAGCCAATTACTAGCTTGGTCCCGTAGAGAGAATTGGAAGAGACGCAGGCGCGTGGTCTCCCGAGTAGTAGCATCAAGGTCGATGGAATCGACGATTTTGAGGAAATCCCTCAGATGCTGATTTGGATCTTCGGAACGAAGTCCATGGAATGCACATCCGTTTTGCACCAACCGGATGGTGTCGGATCGCAGGGCCGTAGTTTGGGCATGGTCGGGAAGCTCAATGGTGTTCCTATAGCCTAAGTGGCTTGGTCTCGAGTAATCACCAAGAGTACGGGCTCTTGGCGGGTCATTGGGTGGTATGTTGATGAATGGTAGTGGGTTATCACCTTGCATGATGAAAAGTGATGGGGTTACGAACAAAGGTTACGAAGAAGGGGGATAGACTAAGAGAAAGCTAAAAATTGAGAAAACATTTACTTGATAGGAATCAAGCAAAGAACCTAAACGAGGTGGACTACTAACTAGCTATTCTATTCCCCGGCAGCGGCGCCAAAAACTTGATAACGCTACACGCGTCGTTCGGGGTCAAGGAAACTTCCTTTTCTTCGAGCAAGTTTTATAACACCCTAGGCAGTGAACCTAATCGTTGTAGTGTAGTAATTAGGGTAAGCCACGAGTATTGATATCGTTCTCTAGGGGAATAGGAATGCTAGTAAGGAGTTACTACGCTAAGGTTAAGGTTGAGGAAGATTATTTTTTATCTTTTTATATTTTATGAAATGGAAAGGTACGAATCTCGGGTATTGGATTTGGGGGGGGTTGGTATTTCTACCGATTACTCTACTATTATCTAATTATCTAAACTAAGGTTGTGGGAGTCTATGTCTAATTAATGTGTGCTCGTATGATAGTTTAAAGATGTGTTTACTTAGTTTGTATTACTCCTTAATTATCTCCTATTGATGGTTGAGTGTCACGTCTTATTCCTAGTTGCGTTGTGTGTCTAAAGTTGTAGGGTATGCGTTTCTCCCTAACTCTTCGAACTTACCAAAGGGTCTTGTCTACAAACCCACTAGGGATTATAAACTCCTACTCTAAGGCGCTCTTTGGATGGTTTAGCCTACAACTACTCAGGTAATTATACTCTAAGGTTCACAAAGATGAATCAAGCATTAAGTACACAACGAATGACCTATCGCATTACTAGATCATTAATCAACTAAGATAAGAAACAACCAATCAATATTCAATAATTAAGTTTCATATTTCCTAAGCAAACACACAAATAAATTAGCCGGACATGGAGAACATGCAAGCATACACACAAATAATCAAAGACATAATTGAATTAATGAAGTAAAGACTTATCTTGATGTAAGATAGGGTTTAAAACCCTAAAATACTGTACAAGACACCTTAGGTTCGGTTTTAGGTTTTTACTCCAAAGACTCTCCACCCAAAGACTGAAAAATTCGGATTCTATATATAAGATTACAATTGCGACGGCGTAACCTTATGTTTAGTGACGCCGTTGTGTCGCCGCCATTAGGGTTTCGTCTTGGCCACGTTAACCTTGCGACGGCGTCACCTTATGTCCGTGACGCCGTCCTCTTCAGCTTCTGACGTCGTCTGGATTGCATCTAGGTCGTCTAAATAGCGACGACCTACTCTTCCACAACTAGACGTCGTCACTTGAAAATACGAGTTTTGGGTTCTGGATCGTCACAATAATTTTGGGACGGCGTCGCCATTAACACCTGACGCCGTCGCCTTCTACTTTCAGCAACTGTGAGTGTCTCGATTTTGACTTTGGCCATTTTCTTCATATATTTGCGCCTTTTCGTCCAAATAAGTGCCATTCCATCATTTTGCCTTCACGAGACCTAAAAAGTGAAAAGGAACGATATTAAGCAATAACGGATACAAAAGTGATCAAATAAGGACTTAAACGACCCCTCAAAATGGTACCTTTTAAAACCTTATCAATCTTCAAGCTCGAGCATCCTACGGTCGGGAGATTGTGAGTCAATGGGAGGCAAGGAGATTGCCTTAACGATTTTGGGCAACTCACGGGGGTCATTCCAAATTTCGTTGTCATTAAAGCAAGGTCCTCTATTACACCCCATGATTCTTCCGCGGTGAGATCACTAAGTTTTCCACCGGCCGCTTGGTCAATGGATCGCTTGGTGGGGAAATTGACATGATCATAGAAGAGTTGGACTTGAAGCCAAAGATCTATGCCGTGATGAGGGAATTTATGAAGTAAGTCCTTGAATCGAGTCCATGCTTCATAGAGAGATTCACCTTGACGTTGTTGGAACATCAAGATATCATTTCTAAGCTTAGTGGTTCTCCTTGGTGGGAAAAATTGAGCAAGGAAGCGAGAGGTGAGATCATCCCAACTTGAGATGGAGTCGGCGGGAAGTCGCTCAAGCCAATTACTAGCTTGGTCCCGTAGAGAGAATTGGAAGAGACACAAACACGTGGTCTCCCGAGTAGTAGCATCGAGGTCGATGGAATCGACAATTTTAAGGAAGTCCTTAAGATGCTGATTAGGATCTTCGGAACAAAGTCCATGGAATGCACATCCGTTTTGCACCAACCGGATGGTGTCGGATCGCAGGGCCGTAGTTTGGGCTTGGTCGGGAAGCTCAATGGTGTTCCTATAGCCTAGATGGCTTGGTCTCGAGTATTCACCCAGAGTACGGGCTCTTGGCGGGTCATTTGATGGTAGGTTGATGAATGCTGATTGGTTATCACCTTCCATGATGAAAAGTGATGGGGTTATGAACAAAGGTCACGAAGAAGGGGGATAGACTATGAGGAAGCTAAAAATGGGAAAAAAGCTTACTTGATAGGAATCAAGCAAGGAAACCTAAACGAGGTGGACTCCTAACTAGCTATTATATTCCCCGGCAGCGGTGCCAAAAACTTGATAACGCTACACGCGTCGTTCGGGGTCAAAGGAACTTCCTTTTCGTCGAGCAAGTTTTTCAACACCCTAGGCAGTGAACCTAATCGTTGTAGTGTAGTATTAGGGTAAGCCACGAGAATTGATATCGTTCTCTAGGGGAATAGGAATGCTAGTGAGAAGTTACTACGCTAAGGTTGGGGTTGAGGAAGATTATTTTTTTATCTTTTTATGTTTTTAGGAAATGGAAAGGTACGAATCTCGGGATTTAGATTTGGGGGTTTGGTATTTCTACTGATTACTCTACTTATCTAATTATCTAATCTAGTGGGTAGTCTATGTCTATTGTTGTGTGCTCGTATGATAGTTAAAAATGTATTTGCTTAGGCTTTATCACTCCCTAGTTATCTCTTATTGGTGGTTGAATTGTCACGTCCTTATTCTTAATTGCGTTGTGTCTCTAAGGTCGTAGGGTATGCGTTTATCCCTAACTCTTTGAAGCTACCAAAGGTTAATGACTACAAAATCTCTAGAATTCATAAACTTTAACTCTAAGGTATTCTTTGAATGACTTGTCTACAATTACTCTAGGCGATTATAAGCTAAGGTTCATCAAATATCAATCAAGCATTACAAACACAACGAATGACCTATCGCAATACTAGGTCAATCACAATTAAGATAAGAGACAACCAATCAATATTCAATAACTAAGTTTCATATTACCTAAGCAAACACACAAGTAAATTAGCCGGACATGGGGAACATGCAAGCATACACACAATCAAAGGAAGAAATAATTAAATTAATGAAGTAAAACACTTATCTTGATGTAAGATAGGGTATGGAACCCTAAAATAATGTACAAGACAGCCTTGGTTCGGTTTAGGTTTTTACTCCAAAAGACTACACACTGAAAACTAAAAAATTCAGATTCTATATATAAGATTACACATGCGACGGCGTCACCCTTTGATTTGTGACGCCGTCGGGTCGCCGTTATTAGGGTTTCGTCTTGGCCACGTTAGTCTTGCGATGGCATCACCTTATGCCTGTGACGCCGTCCCTTTCAGTCTCTGACGTCGTCTGGATATAATCTAGGCCGTCTGAGTTGCGACGCCCTACTCTTTTAAAACCTGAAGCCGTCACTTGTAAATGAGCAATTTGGTTACTGAGTCGTCACAAAACTTGTCCGACGGCGTCGCTAGTTGTGCCTGACGCCGTCCTCTTCAGTTCCAGCAGCCTGAGTGTCTCGTTTCTTGACTTTGGCCATTTTCTTCGTATATTCGCGCCTTTTCGTCCGAATAAGTGTCATTCCAGCATTTTGCCTTCAAGATACCTAAAAAGTGAAAAGGAACGATATTAAGTAATAACGGATACAAAAGCGATCAAATAAGGGCTTAAACGACCCCTAAAAAAGGTACATTTTCAAACCTTATCTCCTCCTCTTTTTCTTCCTGGAAACCGACCTAAAAAACTCTCTATAACATTCTGGATAAATTTTTGACTAATTATGGATAAATATCCATATTTTAGCTTTTAAGTTTGTCCAATTGGCAAAATTAGTCCCTCAAGCTTTGTTTTTCCCATCTAGGCCACATAACATCCCATATTTTTGCACGCTTACACAATAACTTATAATTTAATCCTTTTTCCTATAAAATACATTCTAACAAATATTATACCACTCTTTATAACAATGATAACTTAGAATTTAATACTTATATAACATATAATACCTTTTCGGGTTTCGGGTGTAATATTAGCGCTGTTGAACTTAAACAACGTAAGCTAGCATCCTCCCCAATCACCCCATAACCTCATCATCATAACCATCTACACCTAAATTTTTTAAATAGTAAACAAATAACTTTTGTGTCATAGCAATAACATACAAATCTATTTAACCATGTCTTTCTACTAACTCAAACTGTTGGAATCACTCCTAAACCATAATCAAGTGTTATTAATTATTATGTAATAGTTAGCTTTATTATGGCCTTTATGTTTCTTATTAGCCTTAAGCTTATGTAGAAGGCCCATGAGCTTAGGCCGAAGCCCATTTAAGAAAGGATGGAAACTAGGAGTGTTGCCCTAGCTTTCCTCCTATAAATACCTTATGTAAACCTTCATTTGAAGGTTGGTTGTTCAAGTTTTTCTTTCATTCACTCTCTTTTTCTTAACCGTATTATTTCTAGCGTGAGTGTGTGTTTGGTTACTTGTTCAATCGCCTCATCTCCTTTCTTATAAGCTTGTGTTTGTAAAACTAGTGACCTAACAGTGGTATCAATCGCCTACTAGTTGGGTGAATCATTTTGTTTTTGAAGTGGGTTTTGGTCCTACGCGTAAAACTAACGAGTGATACTTTGGTTTGTTTAAAAACACATTTTTTACACTTTTTAATCCAAGATTCTTGTACTTTCAATGTTTTGAGGTGTTAAAATAACTGTTTTTGGCAAAAAGTTTCAACCTTTACGCGTGGAATTACGTTTTTAAGCTTGGTTTTTAACGAGGGTTTCAGTCTACGCTTAACTGTTTTAGAGGCTTTGGTTCATCAAGTTTCACACTTTTGTGTATTTTGGTGTTATTGAAGCTATTTTATCACTCAAAAACGGGTTTAGAAACACTTTTGGACCGAATCAAAATTTTGAGCATTTCTACGCGTAGTAAAACCCTAAAACTACACGTAAGTGGTTTATTCCGTGTTTTCTTACTTGGATAAGTCTGAAAATACGTCGACTTTGGATATCTCTTGCACTGTGATAGTGTAAAAGATCATTTGGGAAAAAACCCTAAAATTACGCATAAGCATAAGCTTACGCGTAGAAATCCTACGCCTAAGATTTTTCCTACGCCTAAGCCTAGTCTTACGCATAAGAAAATCCTACGCCTAACTTTCTACGCCTAACTTTAGTGCTTTTCTCTACTTATGCGTAAGCTAAATCCTACGCGTAACTCCTTATTGTTACGCGTAACTTTGGTGTTTTTACGCATAAGTGCTACTTGGTTCTTGTCTTTTCTACGCCTAAGGACACTTCATCAATAAAGGTTCATTCGACTACAAAGATCCATTTTTACCAACACAAGTTTTCAACATGTCTCAACCACCATACTCTAACTATTTCCCTTACACTTATCCTCAACGACAACAACAACTAAGTCCACAACATCAACAATGGAATCAACAACAAGCTATTTATCAACAACAATTTAATCAACAACATACTCCACAACTTGGTGCAATTCCCCCACCACAAATGGTTCAAACACCGCCAAGTCTTCAAGTTCAACCCTACACAAATGATTTCAATCAACATCCATCAAGGAACACTATGAAGGAACCCACTTGGTTTGCAAAGATGTGTGAAGCTTTAAGCAGCCAACAATCAATTCATGAAGCTGGATCACTTGATAGACCTCCAATGCTCACTCCAGGAAACTACGATCAATGGGTGATAAGGTTCTTTAGGTTCTGTGATCTGAAGAAGCCACATGGAAAGTTCTTAAAGAAGGTTATCTTGGAAGGTCAATTTGAGATGCCTACTGTCATTGTACCCAGAGATCCTACTGCTATTCCACCAAGAGATGAACAAACCAACATTGCTACTGTTACAGACTTGAATCCTCAAGAACTTCTCCACTATGAAGCAGATGAACTTGCAATGGAATATATCCTCTTAGGATTACCAAACCCAATTCTTCGTAGTGTTGATGCTCAAAAGACTGCACAGAAAATGTGGGATCATATTCGTCTTCTTATGGAAGGATCGGTACTCAATCAGGAGGATTTGGAATCCAAAATTTACTTGGCTTATGAACACTTCATGATTGAACCTGGAGAGACACTAGAGTCCTATCATCATCGTTTTTCAGACATCATCAATGATTTGGATAAACACAACATCATCATGCCAAGAATTGCAGTGAATACTAAGTTCCTGAGTAGTCTTGGTCCTGAATGGGAGAAGTATGTTATTTTTCTCCGTCAAGCGAAGAATATGCATCATTCTACCTATGGATTGTTGTACGATTACTTGAAGCCTCATGAAAAGGAAGTTGATCGGGAAAGTATTCTCCGTGCTCAAATTGCTCCACCTACACATCCGGACAATCAACAACTTGCCTTATATGCTCAACAAAGTTATCCTCCTCAACAAGCAACTCAACCTACTGCCTCAGTCAAACCAAACGATCAATCACAACAACCTCAACAAAATAAATTGGTTCCTTACAACAACAACAATGATCAAGCACTTCATAGTCAAACTAATGAGGAATCCGATCCGTTCGAAGCATTGCAACAAGGGTTTGTTATGATTGCTAATGCTTTTAGCCGTTATACAAACAAATCCAACAATCGTATTCGTTCCTCATCCAATACACGAAATCAGGCTGTTGTGAACAATGGACGCGTTGAAGTTCAGAATCGTGGTTATGGTCGTCAAATGGGAGGTGGTCAAGGGTTTAATGCTATGGGTAGGAATAACAACAGAGCTCAAGTGGTAGAATAGGGAAATGCTCAGAATGGGTTGAATGGTCTTCGATGCTACAACTGCAATGAGAAGGGACACCTGGCTAATGCATGCCCAAAGCCAAGGACTAGGGGCAGTGCTTACTTCAAAGAGGCTCTTCTTTTGGCTCTTAAGGATGAAGCTGGTGGATCTCTCACAAACAAAGAACAGAGCTTTATGGCAGATGCAGACTCAGATGATGATATGGAGGACTTGCAGGCCAATGCAGCTGTTATGTTGATGGCTAATATGCAAGAGTTACACATGAGTGAGACAGGCCCAGTGTATGACACTGATGGCTTATCTCAGGTACCCGAACAAACCATCATCATATCTGAACTAATATCTCCACCAATATCTGAATCCGACACGGATCAGACTGTTCAAAATGAGTCATCTACATCTCAGTCTGACGATTTTCAAGTTAACCCTGTAGTTACATTTGACGATCAAGATGACCTTATGGTTTCCTTTGATAATCAAATTGACTCTGTGGTTGTACTTGAGGATCTAAAGAATGATCATGCTGTGACTCACATTGAACAAGATGAACTGTTGCCTCATCCAGATTTTGCTCGATTAATTCAAGACCATCAAATCAAAATGGAGGAATGTTATGCATTGAATAAGGACTTAAAAAGCAAAAATGCACTGTTAACCAAGGATTTTGAATGCTTACAAATGCAACTCAACTTTTTCAAAACTCAAGTAAACCGTGAAAAAGGTTTTGAAGCCGCTTTTGCTAAATCTCATCAAAATGAAAAATATTTAGAGAGACAGATGCGTGATCTAGCCGCTTCGAAGAATGCTTTGTTGTCTGAAATAGAACAACTGAAACATGAACATAAAAGGCAAATTAACGCTCTCACCTTGGAAAATCAACAATCTAAGGCTGAGTTGTTAAATTGTCAAAAATAGTTCTCAGCATACAAAAAGCATTCAACAAATCGGGTAGATGACCTTCTTGCAGAAATTATTGGCTTGCAAAACAAGATTAAAGAGTTTAAAACTGTTGTTTACAAGCATGGTGAATCAGTAACAGCTATTGAAAAGTTTACTTTAAAACCCAATCCGAAAGGATATGGACCAAATTTGGCTGATTACAAACCAAAGCTTTCACTAAAAACATTCAAACCAAATCCTGAAGTTTCCAGTGCAGAATATAAAATTAATGATACTGTTATGAGTGTTGTTGAATATCATCGTCAAGAGGAATTAGATGCAGAAGACGAGAGTCGATCAAAATTAAGAACAGTTGTTTACAACAAACCTTTTAATTATTCAAAACCGGTCACTTTCGTCACACCAACGGATTCTACTAACACACCAAGGGTTATCATCAAAACACCTGAGTCTTCTAATGTTAATCCCCAACCAGACTATGCATAAATTTATGGTCCTTTACCTTCAATCACTGAAGTAAACTCAAAACCTGAAAATGGCAAAATTCTTAGATATTTTGATATTTTCATGGCTGACCTCAAAACTTTAGAACATGAGATAGAACATCATTCTGAAATCAAAGTTCAACACTTTCAATCGCCTTTAGCGCGAGAACAAAGAGACATTTTTCAGAAAAATCTTTTACCAAATGTTAAAAATTTGAAAAGTTGTGCATTAGCTTGGGAAAAGGATTTTCATAAGGAACTTGGAGTGATGAAGGTCGTTTTCGAGAAAACTGAAACATCTATTTCTAATACTAAACGCAAAAAGAAAATGTTGAGAAAAGATGTTGATCGACTCTTGGAAGAAGTTATCGGTGCTGATATCCATAATGTTGTGTTATTCTATTCTTTGCCACATGCATCTGATTATATGTCTGCTGATAATGTTGACTCTGTGGTAACTGTTGAGAATACTGATAATGTGCTTCAGATCGAGTCTTTAAAAGCTGAAAATAAACAATTACTTAACGAACTTTACAATGCAAAACGTCGTCTTCTTTGGTGTGAAAAAGATATTCACAATCATCAACGTAGTTTTCAAAAGAAAATCTCTCAATTGAGTTCAAAATCTTCTGATCCTAAAATTGAGCAACTGGATGATCAAAACGTGTCTTTGAAAAGTCAAATCTCAAAATATGAACAAGAACTTGTAAAAGTTAAACAGGAATATGGTGTCATATTTGATTTACTCAAAAAGACTCGACATGAAGCATCAAACGAACTTGATCACTATCTTGCTCACACTAGAGATATCATGAATTTTGCTGGTAATATTCGGTCTGAAAATCAAGATTTGATTCACACTATCTCTAAGCTAAGAGAAATGTTAGGAAAGTATGAACAACTTCCGCCAACCATCATTAAGAGATTAGCACCAGTCACACTTAGTAATCGTGCACCTAGAATCCCTACTGCCAAATCACAAGTTGCTAACGTGCTTCCTTCTACTGAAACAGGAATAGTTGCGTCTTTTCCAAACGTCCGCACTTCACAGCCTAGGAGCACTCAATCGAAGAATAGGAAGTTGCGACCTAAGAAAAGATCAATAAGGAATGCTAAAGTAGAAGAACACCCTAGGAATATGAATAAGACTCACGTTGCTTCCACTATACATGTTGCGTCTGGCAAATGTAATAGCAATAGTGATGTAACGAATGCTAAACCTTTAAGCACTTTTGATATTCAGTCTGATGCACCTTGTGTTATTTGTCGTAAAAGTATGAATTCTGATTCTCATGACAAATGTGTTGCTAAAGCTATAATCTCTCGGTTTCAGAATCCTAAGAATCGGAATACCTCTAGGCCCACTAATCATTCTAAGTCTGTGCTTGGTAGACCGCCTTCTTTAAATTCTAAGGCAACCATTGCTGTCACTATAGCTCCAGTTTCACCTCCTAAGAATGTAGCACCACCTAGTGCATTCACTAAAACAAAAGCAAAGAGTAGTTATAGATGGCAGAAATGGATATATAACACACTAGGATTTAAATGGATGCCTAAAGTCATTAATGTGTGCATGTCTCATATACCTGCTTCGGAACCCTCTAACATTTCGGGTTCCACATCTACTTCTATTCCATCTGTGTCATCTATGTGTAATGCAGGTGATACATATCATTCTCTGGATTGTTGATAGTGGATGTTCCCGACACATGACAGGCAACCTTAAACTGTTATCAAACTTTATTGCAAAGTTCATTGGCACTGTCAGGTTCGGGAACGATCACTTTGCAGCTATCATGGGCTACGGAGATTATGTCAATGGGAACATCGAAATCAGCTGGGTTTACTATGTGGAAGGCCTCGGTCATAATTTGTTTTCAGTAGGTCAGTTTTGTGATGGAGATTTGGAAGTTGCTTTCCGGGAGAAAACTTGGTTCATTCGTGATCTACAAGGAAATGACCTTATGTCTGGCTTGCGTAATTCTAGTCTCTACACTATCTCTATGCAAGACATGGTTGCTTCATCTCCCATCTGCTTACTTTCAAAGGCAACATCAACAAAATCCTGGCTATGGTACCGTCGTCTCTCACATATAAACTTTCAAACCATCACCAACCTTGCTCGACACAAACTAGTTGAAGGTCTCCCACGATTCCGGTATTCAAAAGATCACCTTTGCTCAGCCTGTGAACAAGGGAAAAGCACTCGT
Organism: Chrysanthemum seticuspe; assembly: GCA_019973895.1. NCBI lineage: Eukaryota > Viridiplantae > Streptophyta > Magnoliopsida > Asterales > Asteraceae > Chrysanthemum > Chrysanthemum seticuspe. The sequence continues at coordinate 213,885,522 of BPTQ01000009.1, read as the reverse complement.
GCTCGTTTTCCTTCAAAGGTGGAACACAGCTCTCAGCATGTGCTACATCTTCTTCACATGGATTTGTGTGGCCCGATGGGCATGCAAACGATCAATGGCAAACGCTACATCTTAGTAATTGTTGATGACTACTCACGATGGACTTGGGTCTACTTTCTTCGTAGCAAAGACCAAGCTCCACAAATGATCATCACCTTTCTCACAAAAATACAGGTTCAGCTCCGCAACACCATCAGGCTAATTCGAACAGACAAAGGAACTGAATTTGTTAACCAAACCCTTCGTGAATTTTCTGAGAAAGTGGGAATTCAACATCAAACATCTATTGCACGTACACCTGAACAAAATGGAGTTGTTGAAAGATGAAACCGAACGTTAGTGGAAGCTGCAAGAACAATGTTAATCAATGCTAAACTTCCAGATTACTTGTGGGCAGAAGCCGTATCTACTGCATGCTACACTCAAAACCGTTCTATGATCACAAAACGCCACAACAAAACACCTTTCGAGCTTGTCCACAACCATAAACCGAATCTCAAATACTTTCATGTATTTGGATCCCTTTGCTATCCGAATAATGATCGTGATGATTTTGGAAAGCTCAAAGCCAAAGCAGACATTGGAGTCTTTATTGGATATTGTGAGAATTCTAAAGGTTACCGGATCTGGAATCGTCGTACAAAACAGGTGATGGAAACGATTCATGCTCATTTTGATGAACTCACGGAAATGGCTTCTGAGTACAACAACTTAGAACCCGGTCACAACTGTTTAAACTTCCCCCAACCCCCATCATCAGTTGAACAAAGCCCCCAGCTCACTCGTCAACAAATGGAAAGGTTATTTGCTCCTCTGTTCAGTGACGATATTGATGAACGTGCTCTAGGTGTATCCACTGTTTCCGCTGCACAACCTGATAATATTCCTATACCTGATACACCTGCTACAACAACTACTGTTGAAGATGCACCTACACCAGTTGATTCCAACACAACAGTTGAACACACCGCTTCCAACAATGATGAACCGGCTGATGATATTCTGAATGAAGTACCCCCACCTGCAGATTTTGATCCAAATGCGTTCTTCAACCCGTTTGCTAATGAGACTGCTGCACCAGATGCCGCAGAATCTTCAACAAACCATTTGAATCCTCAAAATCTGCACAATGTATACCAACATCAACCCTCTACACACCGATGGACAAAAGACCATCCTCTGGATAACATTATTGGCAACCCGAATCAACCAGTCGTTACAAGACAACGTCTTCACACAGATGGTGAACATTGCATTTATGCACTCACTGTCTGCCAATCTGAGCCTAAAAACATTAAAGACGCAATGACAAAAGACAACTGGATTGAATCCATGCAGGAAGAACTCAAATAATTCAAACATCTTGAAGTATGGGAACTGGTTGAAAGACCAAAAGGGGTCTAAGTCATTGGTCTAAAATGGATTTGGAAAAACAAATTGGATGCTGAAGGGAACGTTATCCGAAACAAGTCACGTCTAGTTGCTAAGGGTTATCGTCAGGAAGAGGGAATAGACTTTGAAGAATCTTTTGCTCCGGTTGCTCGTCTTGAGGCTGTTCGGATATTTCTCGCGTTCGCGGCTCATATGAATATGACGGTCTTTCAAATGGATGTCAAAACTGCATTTCTCAACGGACAACTGAAAGAAACGGTTTATGTCAGCCAACCCGACGGATTCGTTAATCCAGAGTGCCCGAACCATGTCTACAAACTGAACAAAGCTCTTTATGGACTCAAACAAGCCCCTCGGGCATGGTACGATAAGCTATCATCTTTCCTCATTGCTAATAATTTCACCAAAGGCTCGGTTGACCCAACTCTTTTTATACAATATCACGGGGCACATATCTTAATTGTTCAAATTTACGTGGATGACATCATTTTTGGGTCGACACATAAAAAGTTTTCAACCGCTTTTGCAAAACTAATGAAGAAAAATTTTGAAATGTCCATGATGGGTGAACTTACGTTCTTTCTAGGACTGCAAGTTCATCAATCACCCCGTGGTATTTTCTTGAGTCAGTCCATATATGCCCTTGAACTGTTAAACAAATTTGGAATGACAACCTGTGACATTTATGCCACACCAATGGCTCATACCAAGAAGTTAGATGCTGATTTACATGGGAAATTAGTTGACCCTACCAAATACCGAAGTATAATTGGGTCTCTCATGTATCTAACAGCTAGCAGACCTGATATTGTCTTTGCCGTTTATCTATGCTCCCGTTATCAGTCGCGACCAACTGAAACCCACCTCTCTGAGGCTAAAAGAATCCTACGATACATCAAGGGAACCATTAACTTGGGGATCTGGTATCCGAAGGATTCTGGTTTTGAACTAATCGCCTTTTCAGACGCTGATCACGCAGGATGGTTAGACTCAAGGAAAAGTACTTCAGGAGCTCTACAATTTCTCGGTGATAAACTAGTGTCTTGGCAATCAAAGAAGCAGGATTGTACATCGCTGTCATCAACCGAAGCAGAATATGTAGCCATGTCCGCGTGTTGTGCTCAAGTCATCTGGATGAGAACACAACTCAAATACTATGGTTACGTATTTGACAGAATCCCGATGTACTGCGACAATCGGAGTGCCATTGCGATCTCGTGCAACTCAGTTCAGCACTCGAAGTCAAAGCACATCGATCTACGCTATCATTTCATCAAGGACCACGTGGAACAGGGTACCGTTGAATTATACTTTGTGGGTACAGAATACCAATTGGCAGATCTTCTCACCAAAGCCTTGCCTCCCGCTAGGTTTAATGAGTTGGTCCACCGGATTGGTATGAGGTGTTTGACTCAAGAGGAATTGGATGACCTCTTAAAACAGTCTTAAAAACCTGTCAAACACCAAAACATCCTTTGTAAATAAATTTTTCAAAAACAAAAAACAAAAATATAAAATCTTATAAAACAACAAAAATATTCTTCTAATCTATAATCTTTCAACATGGCAAGTACATTTATTCCTTCAACACTATAATCTTTCAAAATTCAGTATTTTTACGATCAAGTGTTGAGGGGGAGAAAATTTTCACTTAACTGTTTGAAAACATCCGTGTACTTGCATGTTATCATATCCCGGTTGGTTATTTTATCAATGGTGGTAAATTTTCTGGTTCAATGACACTCCTCGGACTAAAATTAATAACCTTTCATTATTTTCTAGAGTCGAGGGGGAGTGTCGTCAAGTTTCTTTCCTAAAAACTTTGTTTGGTAACCAAAATGGAAGTTAAATGGCTTTGTTTGAAAAAGGAAAAGGTGGAGGGACTAAAACTGTCAAAATGTTAAAGTCATTTTTAATAAAATACCTCCACCTAACTTTAACCTTTCACATTTATTACTCTCATCTATATATCATCCACGATCCAAAATCGTTTAACAAATCCGTGCTTTCGATCATCAATTTGTAAGTGTTTATACATTCTTTGCAACAATCTAAACAGGGATTTTGAATCGTTTTTCAAACTAACGGTTAGATTTGCGCCTAGAAGGGTTTTTGTGTTCTACGCGTAAAGTATGAACACATGATCAAATTTGTGTGTTTATGAGTGAAAGGATAGTGCCAAAATGTTTTTATTACATCAATGAATACATTTTCATCGTTTAAACATACCCAGAAACACGAATTGATTTATTTTCAAAAATTAGGGTTTATGCGTTAAATTGGGTTTTTTCAAATGAGAACGTTTTTGGTGATAAAGATTGTTGTATGAGGTTGCTTTCAAGTTGAATTGAGCTTATTTAAACCCAGAAATCACCCAGAAACACTATGGAATCATTAATTGAAAATTAGGGTTCTAGTTCATACGAATTGGGTATTTTTTATTCATGGCTTATTTGATGTTAAAACTTGGATAAACATACTCTACACGCTTCTTAGACCTCCCAGAAACACTTTAGTGCAAATCATATGGCTAAAATTTTTATGCGTAAACTGTGAACTATTAGGGTTTTGGCTTACGCGTAAGGTTTTCTACGCGTAACTGTTTGATATGCTTTCATGCCATGATCTGTTATAGAATGAGTGTTAGTGTTAATATTGATCTTATGATGATGTTATTTTAGGTTTGCTACTCGTAATACTCAGAATCAAGGTTATTGAAACTCTACGCATAAGGATTACCTTACGCGTAGGCAGTTATGCGTAAGAGAAATCCTACGCGTAACTACTACGCATAAGGTTCTACAATGGGACTACGCGTATCCTGTGAAGGATATGCGTAAACAGTGACTCTACGCATAAGGTCTACTCTTACGAGTAAGCCTTACGCGTAAGGTTTGAATACGCCTGCGCGTAAGCTCTACGCTTAAGGTCCCCCTTTCCTACGCGTAACTTTTCTTACGCGTAAGTTAGGATCCTACGCGTAAGCTTTCGTCTACGCATATGTCATTACTGTTTACGCTTAACTTTGCCAAAACTACGCTTAAGCCTGGATTGACCTTCAAAATGAATTGTTACGTGTACAAACTTGTAAATAAACTAATCATAACGTCACGAATCCAATAATGTCACTAATAAACTTAATCGTTTGATATGTTGTGAACAATAAGTGATAACATAAACTTTAAAACTTAAAGTTAACTAACTCACGAAACATTTCACGACGTCATTAGACTATTGGACAAACAAGTGACTTAGGACTCGTAACAATCATTGACACTGTACATTCTAATAACTAGACAATAAGACCTTCTGTTGACTAACATTATGTCTTTCGATATGTTGGTTCTTTTGGCTAATGTTATTTCAGATCTCGACATGGCTGCTCAAATAAATGTGGATGCACCTGAGGTTCTCACTATTGCTGATATCTTCCCAAATGGCTATACGAGAAAGCTTGGAAAGAACAACCTTAGGGTTGACTTTGACACACTCACATGCTCAGAATCTTCTTGTCTCATTGCAGTGGATATTCTCAGGAATCATCCCTACCAGAACATGCTCTCACACTCTGCCACAGTTCCAGAGGTCTACATTCAACAATTCTGGGATTCTATGCAGAGGATCACTGGTCAAAATGCTGTGAATGTGACTCTTAATCACAAACAAGTCACTATCACTCCTGATGACTTACGAGCTGTTCTCATCATTCTAGACATCGCTCCAACCGACTTCTTTGCTACTCCTACTGAAGAGACTGTCCTGCAATTCTTGATAGATATTGGTTATGATGAAGCTAAAGGAATCATTTCTAAGCACTCTCACGTGGAGCTGAAGAATATTCCTCAACCATGGAGGACACTCTATATGATCATCACCAAATCAGTCTCTGGTCGTGACAGTGGCTATGAGCATCCCAAGCTCATGGAACTGCAAATTTTCTGGTCGTTGATCAACAAGAAGGACATTATAATTGAAGCACTGCTATGGGAAGATATGATGCTGTCTCATAAGAAGCTTGACTCCAAAATTCCCTATGTCAGATACACCAAATTGTTGATCCAGAGAGCTCTTGGACTTCATCCTGATATCCCCATGAGACTCAATGACCCAGATAATCATGACATCTTGGCTGAGCCCATACTATCTGTCAGAATCAAAGAATCGTCTACGAAGAAACAGGGTACTGTGTTGCCCGATCACCTACTTACAAAGGAAATCAAAAAGCTGGAAACGTACAAAAGGTATCGGGTAGCCGTAAAAGAAGGAAAAGTTGGCCATCTTGATGAAAAGGCTTCTGGGAAACCTACTCGGAGAACCAGAAGAGGCAGTGCTGGAAGTGCATTAAGCATAGAGAGTCAAAGGAAGCTACTCCCATCCCAATCCCCAAGCCCGAACCACAAAGAAAGCTTTTGGACGAAAGCTCTAAAGGTACTGAATTAGATGAAGAGATTACTTACTCTAAAACTGCAAAGGATGACACTCCATTCGTACCAAAACCTCCAAGTCCTCAAGCTGATAAAGGGAAGACTCCTGCATTGGTGCCCTATGATGAAAGCTCTGAAGAAGAATAAGAGCTATTAGATCATTCCTACAGGAAGAAGTTTAATTTAGTTAGACACATTCAAAAAGCCGAAGAATTTGCAAAAGACCAAATGGGTGGCCCCGGAGGATCAAGTGGTGCTGCCCACTCCTCACCAGATCCTGATGCGGTTAATCGACCCGATAAGGGATCTGGTGCCACCACTCTTGTGCAACAACAAACACTTATGGAGGTTTCTACTGAACATCACACTGAGGAACTAGAAAAGGATAAGACTGAGAAAGAAATGACTGATGCAGAAGCTAAGGATCAGACAGAAGAACAGACTAAAACTGGACAAGATGACGAAGAGAATTATGATGATTATCTTCTCAAAAGTCCAACTCGTTCCAAGGAGGACACTTCTGCACCTCCTAAGGACCCCGAGTCTCCTCATGTCTCCTCCTCATCAGATTCTTCTTCTCATTCATCACCACCACCATCAAAGAGATCAACCAAATCATCATCCAAATCTGTGAAGAAACCACCTCGATCTTGGATCTCTCAGACTCATCAAAGAATTGTGAAAGCTGTCCAACAAGTCAGAAAGAAGGACGTGGTCTACAGAAAACTGAATTGGTTTGCTGACCAAATACAGTACTTAAATGATGAGAAAGACAAGATGCAGAAAGAAAGGGAATTTGTTTAGAAGTTCATGAAAAGTCATCGTAAAGAGGAACTAAACGAAATGATCGAAGGTTACACTAACAAGTACCTTCAGGATATCGTCCCTAAAGTCACAAAGGAGATGTTTACCAGACAACTATATCCGAATCTGATGCAGATAGCCAAGCAAACTATAAGATCCACACCTTTAACTGTCACAATCAATCCATCTGATCCTGTAGTTTTCTCGGATAATGAATTGGTGGCCAAGCTTGTCACACAAATGTCTACACGATCTAGGACATTTACTTCTGAGGAAGGAAAGTTGTTTCAAGCATTGCTGGACTACCAACTCAAAGACGCATGTAGATTCGAAGCTGAAAAGTCTAAACGTCCTAGAGACGATGAAGACAAGGATCAGGATAAGCATGATACAGCTAAACGTCAGAAGAAGTCTGGTGAATCATCTTCTATGTTACCTCCTCTCCAACAGACTTCTACTCAACAAAGATCTCCTCCCCGTTCTTCTACAAATAAACCTCAAGACGATTCCGAGTTACCACCCTTGACTCAGAAAACCGGTGATCACTTTGAGTATACGGGTGGTGACGATGAAGAGGTCCTTGAGCCCCTACAACAACCCACCTCTCCCAAACAAGTGCAGAAACCAGAATCATCGTCAAGGCCTTCTAAAAAGAAGAAGAAGACGACTCAGCCTGAAGTCGTATCATGGCTAGATGACGATAAAACCGAAGAATTTGAATGGTTCTCCACACTTGTCAATCAAACTCCCTACCCTGAAGAAGGTCAGAATTTTGTAGACGGTAATACATTGGAGCATGCAAAACTGTTGCAAGAAAAGTTCCATGTGAAGAAAATGACGAAATCTGAGTTGAAGCGAATCAAGAATGAAGCGTTTCAACTTCTAAAAGACAGCTCTGAAAGTGCCCTCGAGGTCGAATATCACCTTGACAACATTGCTCGAGCTATGTCTAACAACATGGATTGGCTCAACCCGGAAGCAAACATTGACTTCACAAAAAGGGACAACCCTCCATACTACACCGATTGGACCAAACCTCTACCAACCATTGGCCAACCAGATGAACCACAGATTCCCTTCAGATATTTCTTCAACAAAGACCTGGAATTTCTTCTCCATGGTGGCGATGGTTCAAGGAAATATGCTACATCCTTGACACTTCCATTCCCTGCAGCTATCTACTCAAACTGCATTGCCATTGAGGAACGTGCCAATCACTTGTTCTCCAACACAGTGGAAGCATACGACTGAGATGCATTGTATGGGATTCATCACTGGCCAGAACGCCGACGAATCTACTACAGAAGCTGTCAGGTTCAGAAGTAACAACATGCAGTATTTAGTACTAAAGACATCGTTGCCATCCAACATGTTGGTCTTTCATCCAAATGGGACTACACCTTTCTCAAGAAGATTGTCGTCAAAAGACAGGATGAAAGGGATTATGCATTCTGTGAAGCTGACTTTGAGAATTTGTCTCTCAACGATATTGAAGACATGTAGCTTGCCAAATACAGGGTCGCATGAGACAATTTTCAACCGAAATACAACGAGAATTCATCAAGTCACTGCTCATTTTCATCAGACGCATAGTCATAAAAGAACGTATTGAAGATCTTCAGCTAGCCGTTGAATCATATCAGACACGTGTCAACTTCACTCCACCATAGTTTGATCTTCCCGATATCAACCAGCTATCACAATTAACGCTCATCAGCAACCCGTTTGGTGTCGTTTATCGCAGTGAACTTCATCGCAATTGCTTGATGGCGTGTAATGAGCTTCACAAATTTGGAGATCATACTCTGAAGATGGTTAGGGACGGATTAGCTTATCGATTGAAGGATATACGTGAAAACATTGGGAACCCTAAGTGATGGAATTCTAAGGATCGGAGGGATGTGAGAAGGATCATCACCATGATTGATGAACGGTTGTTCAGAAGGGATCAGTTCAGACGATTGGAGAGCTATGTTGGTGGTCGACCCAGGATTAACATAACCGGCTTTCAACGCCCTGTGCACACTCCTGGGAACATCACTGCACTTCCTGGTACTCCTTGAATTGTTTCTTTCATATAATTTTGGATGAGTGATTATTTATGTCAATGGCTTGTGCACACATAACAGTGTACAACCCGTTCTTGTAAAGAAAGGACCCTGTGGTACGCCTCAGTGCCACAATCCTTATAAAAGGAGCGAAAGCTTCTTACTTTTGAGTAAAACCTATCAAACCTTTCATTTTTCAAGGTTTTGCTCAAAAGGACAAGTACTTCCCCATATGATTTTCAAAACCTCAACCGTTTACATCACTTGTTGAGGGGGAGTATTTGCGTTAAAACTTTGTTCACAAATTGTTCCTAGTGGTCATCTTCCCGCAACACTCGAAATGGTCATATTTATTGTTAACTTTTCAAAAATAACATTTGATATGCCATTTTTGAGGGGGAGAAAAGTGTGTGATAAGAAATATGTTGTGCAAAATCCAAATGAAAACTGTGCACTTTAGACTTAAACCAACGAATTGACGGTACTAAACTGTTAGTAACTCGAAAAGACTTGTCCTGGACGGGTAATAATTTCAAGCTAGTTCGCTAGTAATGTAAACGTGTCTCGCAAAGGACTTGTCCAAGTAGAAAGTACCATTCGAGACACTCTTGGTATACATGAACTCTGACGGGTATGACAACCTTTCGAGGTTTGTCTACACCTTCAAGGTAGTTATTAGAGCTAGTTGTCACCTAAAAGCTGACAATGTAACTCTTTAACTATGCAACGTAACCGTGTCTCGCGGGGGATTGTCTATCTCCAGTGGATCAATTCAAAATGTGCGCGCTCTTTCCTCACTGTGCATTTAAACCATTAAAACTCTTAAGCACATGTGGAGGGGGAGTATTTATGCAAAATCCTATCTCTCATAGTGGTTCAAACATGTTTTTCATTTACAAACCCTTTGAGAGATGTTTCACAAACAGTGTTTTTTATGGCAACATAGGTTAGTCATGGAGTTATAAGGTGACTAAGGTTAGGAATAACCGTCCTATGATCCGCCAGATCCGGAGGGATCTACCCAAGGACATCACAAATAGTTAGTACTAAGAAGTCCTTAGGTACGATTATAAAAAGGAGAAAATGAGAATCGGAGAAAGAAGGAGTTGAAGAATCAAAAAGAAATGCAAAGAAAAGGGTGAAAAGAAATAGCCCTCCAGATTATTCAACTTAGGGCAGACACCGGGTTCAATTCATATGCTACTGGTTGTCACTTAGTGACACCGGTATTGAAGATTAAAAGTCGTCATGGACCCAGTGACGCATGCACTAAACCTTCTTAGCCACTCAAGTTTTTCTCAACAGAAGCTTGTTTCATTCTCACAGGGAACCCTACGTAAACTATTGTCTTTCTCTTAGAGATCGCTAGTATTGAAGAAGGAGACCCTCTCCCTAGTCTCCGCTCAAGAAAACCAAAACGCACTATTGAGTCTAGAGCCACGAGATTCATCAAAAGATCTCTTAGTTACACTTGACATTTTATCGCTTGATGATCAACAAATAAGATCATCAGTGGTTAATATCGAGTCCTTCACATATCTTAGCAATCTGTCGAGAACATTTATGAGAGGTTCACAAATGTGATCCTTAGTGATTGAATGGAAACTCCTGCCAGGGTCAACATCAATCAGCCCTGACAGCAGGTCACTTCGGTAACTCCCCGTGGATTACGCGGAGTGTGTCTCAAACGGTCTACAGTCGTGAGGTGATGCTTCGGTGTACCTCAGCGACTCATCTGAACTGTAGATGTACTTCGGTACATCGCGTTATCTCACTTGTGGGACTCTAGTTCAGGAACGGCCTTTGTAAGAATTAGAGTTGTGTTTTCACACTATGCTGTTAACACTCTCGAAGTTCAAACTTGTAAGTGCTGGAATCTGCTTATTACTAACCGTTTGAAATGTTTTCTTCTTATGGAAGCTCCGGAGCGGGATGATCGTGCTGATTCTTCTCATGCTCACGCCAACATCATCACTAATGGAAGTTCTATCCTAAAGCAACACAACCGTCAGAATGATTCTTCGTCAAACCAAAGAATCTACAAAGTTAAAGACTTAAAGAACTTCATCAGTATTGAATTCCAACGTCAAAGAGCGTGTGAGCATGTTGAAGAATGACGTGGAGACACTGGAGCAGTGAAGCAGACCAGAGACAGAATTGATGCTGACAACAACATACTATCACTTTCACCACAAAGAACAATGATCAAAGAACAAAGTTAAAGATGACGTCAAAACATAACCGTTCAAAGAAGAAAATTTCTCTACACTGGGGAGATTGTACAAATCAAGGCAATTCTTCTCACAAGAAACAAAAATGTCAGAAGACGTCAGAGCTACTATTACATCAACGCCTTCACCGTTCATCACCAACACTTGAGGGGGAGATTGTTGGAATCACTCCTAAACCATAAGCAAGTGTTAGTAATTATTATGTAATAGTTAGCTTTATTATGGCCTTTATGTTTGTTATTAGCCTTAAGCTTATGTAGAAGGCCCATGAGCTTAGGCCCAAGCCCATTTAAGAAAGGATGGAAACTAGGAGTGTTGCCCTAGCTTTCCTCCTATAAATACCTTATGTAAACCTTCATTTGAAGGTTGGTTGTTCAAGTTTTTCTTTCATTCACTCTCTTTGTCTTAACCGTATTATTGCTAGCGTGAGTGTGTGTTTGGTTACTTGTTCAATCGCCTCATCTCCTTTCTTATAAGCTTGTGTTTGTAAAACTAGTGACCTAACACAAACATAGCGTGAACATCATTATCGGTACGGATTAACTTCAACTCATTTTATAAAGATTTTGTAGGTATACAGAAAATAATGCCCACATTTTTTTGCCAAAACTAGCCAAGATATAATCCAGGCTAGAACTAAAAATATGCCTATCACATGTAAATGCGCAAATATTAGTAACATGCCCTTTTACATACCTTAGTGGACTGAATGCAAATAAACCATCTTTATGTATTTTTAAAACCACCTTTGCAATACATTATGCCTGCAACAATTATCATGTTGTAGATACTTGAGCAGGTGTACTTAAGGTGTGGTAGATACACCTTTTTGATTTAATTTCAAAAAATGTCCTTTTGGTAGAATTTGTAAGTCCGTTTATACCAACTGACAATCTTTGACTTTTCAATGACCCATTATTGAACCATTTCACCCCAAAAAATAACAATTTTTCTTCATATAATGTTATATCTAATCCAACTTCATATAATGTTATATCTAATCAAACATGCCACTGTGACCTCCCTTCAAAGGTGTTAACTTCTTGGAAGCCCACTAATTCGGCTAGGAGATGTCTTGTTTGCCATAATCGATACAAATTAGGTAAGAAGAAATGTGAGATGTGGGAATGGTTTGATCCAGAGTTAGAGGAGGAATGGTACAAGGATCATTTATATGAGATGTACAACCTTTTAAACCCTAATAAAATGTGAATTGAGTAGAGAGATGAGTTGTCAATAGAAGATAGGGGAGCTTGAAGTTGAATTAAATCAAAAGGGTACTGATTTGTACAAGTGTGCAGCTTCGTTGACATTTTGGAAGTCAAAATTTCTTGTTCTTGCTATCTTTGTTTCGGTGGTGTTTGCAATGAAATAGAGTGCATCTATGTAGTCAACAAGTGTTTAGGTTCTTGTTGTATAAGTGTTGTTGTAGGTTAAGTAGTAGTTTGTCAATGTAGTGCAAAAGATGTCTTCTATATCAGTGTTTTGAATGAATGAAATAATTACCCATTCCCTCCAAATCTTGTACCTGTTTATGTTTGTTGATTAAGTTTTCCTTGAATCCTTTACTATTCCATTTATAAAGTGGTCAACTAAGTCTTGTACAGGAGGGACCATGATACACATTGGATTTCACAAACACATCATACCATGATCAAACTAGGCGTACAACTTAAGGTTTTAGAGAGAGAAAGAGTTAGAGGTTTGGGAACTTAGTGAGAGAAAATAAAAATCTTATTATGAGCTCCAACTCTCTGCCTTGGGAGGTAGAGAGTATTTATAGTCTTACACAAATCGCCACCTATGGGCTGTGGATCAGGCATACAGTGGGTAAAGACCCGTCCGTCCTCCACGGTATTACTTAACAAACTACTTACTAACATTAAATAACTACGACTACGAGCTTTCTAACGGTTACATATACTTGAGGTGACCGATACTTTAATGACTGAATTTTCTAATTCCTAACAATCTCCCCCTAAGGGAGGTCACCTCAATTTACAATGAATACAAACAGATATTACATTAGATTGTTCTTGGATTCTTGATTAAGTTCTTTGCTCAGTAGCTCGTAGTCTTTGATTCTTCATGTTCCACATGTTTGGATAATTCAAGTGGAGGTCTTTAACTGATCCACGTGATAATGAGTTTTTAGCCAGCTTTGAGATCAACAGCTTGCATAAATCTTTGACTCTTCCATTGTGGTGTTGACATTATGTGACGTTGTGACAGTGGACCGACATGCTCACATTCTGGATCATGATTTCTTCTTATCAGAGTAATGGAAGCTTTTAGATGATTCATGATACTTGCAGCAGTGTAACAGAAGCATGGAGTAAGAATATCAGAGTCATTGTAGCACTAATCATGATTTCTTTTGAAATGAATGTATTGTGTGAGCATGCGGCTATGGATTGACCTCTCCATTCTGATCAGCTGCAAGCGTCGGGTGTACCTGCATACAACAGTTAGCAATAAAGCGCACGAAAGTGTCTTTGACCACTTTCGCTGAATTGAGGTATACGGCCCACGGTTCCCCGTTGATCAGTACAAGTACTGCCTATGATCAGGTATAATTCCGAAGAAACTCCTTGACAGGGTTTCGCAGCAGTTCTAGCTGTTCTCAAACCGGAACGTCTCAAAGAAGACAACACAGAGTGAGTGAACCAGTGAATAGAGATTCACTGATTGATGAAAATGATTTGAAAAACAATCGTGTATCGCTCAAAATAAAGTGTTTTTGCATTACAACGAAGGTTTTAACGAAAATCAATTATCATGCATAAACACCTTTTAATTTTGAAATATTAATACACAGTCGATGAGCTAGAGAAAATATTTTTAAGCACAACGACCGATTTTTCAAAGGTATCCGTCAAACCATAACCTGAACCAGGATTGATTCATAGATTTGAATCGCCCCATTGTTTCTGTTCAGTTGTCACATGGTTGATCTATTGGATAGATCTCACATGCCACCTACCAAGAGCTTGTTCGATGTTGGCTCTAGAAGGCTTTCCATCTTCATTGTGAATATGTTTGCATATCACTCAGATGTTCTGGCAATACCACAAGGATAATGCGTAGGACTCATAAGATATAATCTCTCTTTCCACATTGTGTGAAACAAAGAGTCTTCATTGATAGTGTCCTAATGAGATTTATTGATGATCTCGTCGCTCTAGACTCAATAGTGCACATTTGGTTTCCTATATCGGAGACTATGGAGAGGGTCTCCTTCTTCAATATCAACAAACTTTAAGATAAAGTCGATAGATTATGTCGGTTCCCCGTGAGAATGAAACAAGTCCTTTTAAGAGGAACTTGCGTAGCTTGGGAAGTTGTAGTGCAGTGCGTCACTAGGTCCATGACGTCTTGTCTTCAATACCAGTGTTACCTTAGTAACCACCAGTAGCATATGTATTGAACCCGGTTACTGCCCTAAGGTTGAATTATTGGAGGGATATTTCTTTTCACCCTTTTCACAATTAAGTCTTTTTCATTCTTCAACCCCTTCAGTGCTTACCGTGACTTCATTACTAGAACCTTGTTGGGTTTATTCCAGTTCTAGCTCTGTCTCTGTCCCCACTCTTCCCATATCTCACTTTTCTCCTTTTTTCATCATACCTAAGGACTCTACACTATCTAGTGGATTGTCCCTGGGTAGATCCCTCCGGCTCTGGCGGATCATGGGAACTAATACCTAACCTTATCATCCTTATATCACCATACATAAAGTAAACTTGGTCGGTCTATTTGGTATTGTTCATCTGCCATTGGAACCAATTGAAAACCATTTGAAAAATAAATTGAAATACTTGTGCTATATTATCAAAGCATTTTTTACCTGAATTGTTTTTGATATTTTTAGAAAAAAGAGTTCCCCCTCAACATGTGCATCGTTTATTTGAAATCGATTTGGCACACGGAGACAAGAGGAAGGATTAACTTCTTTGATTCCCATTTTCTAAAAGATATTAACATCACTTCCCTGATTAAATCAAGTAGATAGAGCATATTAGGGAAGGATGAGGTTTTCATAAGTTTGCTCCCCCTTAATATGTGCCTCGATGTTTGAAAGATTTTTGCACATATTAGAAGGAACCTGCACTTAGAGACAAATCAATCACGTTTCAATTCTTTGTGGTTTACAAAAAAAATGCTCCCCCTCAACATGTGCATGAAAATTTTGAAATCGTTTGGCACATGTGGGGAGGAAAGCTTGCTAAACACTTGTGAAACCAATTATCGAATCATCAGTTTAAATCCAATTTAAATCACAAATTCTCCCCCGATCACAATTTTCAAATCATTTGAGATTTGTGATCTCTGTAGATTTAAATTGATTATGAAAGTTTTTGAGGGGAGATGTGACTTGATTATGAGAAACATTTAACCGATAAGGATCAAATCTGAGACTTTAAGCTCCACGGATTAAACATGCTTTGATTATATAATGAAAACAAAACAATAGCCAAGATCTTGAACCACTTGTATAAAACATTGTTCATCTTGATTATCCAAAGGAAGACCTTGCTCGTTTACGTGCCAATTGTTTAAAAAATACTCTTTTTAATTCGATTGAAATCATTCTCCCCCTCAATCAATGACACAAGTTCTTGATTGAGCGATAGAGATTTTGACAGATAATGAGCACAAATGGTTTGCAATAATAATAGAGTGCGAGGCATTTTCAAAGCAATTTTGTTTTCATTAGATGACAAATATTTTTCAGAAAAATAATTAGACGGAAAAATATTTGGAAAGAAAACGTTTGTCTTTTTTGTGACAAACATTTGTTTTAAGAATCAGAGCACGAGATTTGAAAAATATGATTACGCATGGCTCTGTTCTTTACCTTTTAAAACGGGTTACTGCCTGAAAATGACAATAAGCCACAGTTTTACTTTCTCCCAAATTTTTAGAGCAATGATTTTGTAGAGATTTTGTAGGTATACAGAAAATATTTGCAGCAGCGTAACAGAAGCGTGTAGTGAGAATATCAGAGTCATTGTAGCACTAATCATGATTTCTTTTGAAATGAATGTATTGTGTGAGCATGCGGCTATGAATTGACCTCTCCATTCTGATCAGCTGCAAGCGTCGGGTGTACCTGCATACAACAGTTAGCAATAAAGCGCACGAAAGTGTCTTTGACCACTTTCGCTGAATTGAGGTACATGGCCCACGGTTCCCCGTTGATCAGTACAAGTACTGCTTATGATCAGGTATAATTCCGAAGAAACTCCTTGACAGGGTTTCGCAGCAGTTCTAGTTGTTCTCAAACCGGAACGTCTCAAAGAAGACAACACGGAGTGAGTGAACAGTGAATAGAGATTCACTGATTGATGAAAATGATTTGAAAAACAATCGTGTATAGCTCAAAATAAAGTGTTTTTGCAATACAACGAAGGTTTTAACGAAAATCAATTATCAATCATAAACACCTTTTAATTTTGAAATATTAATACACAGTCGATGAGCTAGAGAAAATATTTTTAAGCACAACGACCTGTTTTTCAAAGGTATCCGTCAAACCATAACCTGAACCAGGATTGATTCATAGATTTGAATCGCCCCATTGTTTCTGTTCAGTTGTCACATGGTTGATCTATTGGATAGATCTCACATGCCACCTACCAAGAGCTTGTTTGATGTTGGCTCTAGAAGGCTTTCCATCTTGATTGTGAATATGTTTGCATATCACTCAGATGTTCTGGCAATACCACAAAGATAATGCGTAGGACTGATAAGATATAATCTCTCTTTCCACATTGTGTGAAACAAAGAGTCTTCATTGACAGTGTCCTAATGAGATTTATTGATGATCTCGTAGCTCTAGACTCAATAGTGCACATTTGGTTTCCTATATCGGAGACTATGGAGAGGGTCTCCTTCTTTAATATCAACAAACTTTAAGATAAAGTCGATAGATTATGTCGGTTCCCCGTGAGAATAAAACAAGTCCTTTTAAGAGGAACTTGAGTAGCTTGGGAAGTTGTAGTGCAGTGCATCACTAGCTCCATGACGTCTTGTCTTCAATACCAGTGTTACCTTAGTAACCACCAGTAGCATATGTATTGAACCCGGTTACTGCCCTAAGGTTGAATTATTGGAGGGCTATTTCTTTTCACCCTTTTCACATTTAATTCTTTTTCATTCGTCAACCCCTTCAGTGCTTACCGTGACTTCATTACTAGAACCTTGTTGGGTTTATTCCAGTTCTAGCTCTGTCTCAGTCCCCACTCTTCCCATATCTCACTTTTCTCCTTTTTTCATCATACCTAAGGACTCTACACTATCTAGTGGATTGTCCCTGGGTAGATCCTTCCGGCTCTGGCGGATCATGGGAACTAATACCTAACCTTATCATCCTTATATCACCATACATAAAGTAAACTTGGTCGGTCTATTTGGTATTGTTCATCTGCCATTGGAACCAATTGAAAACCATTTGAAAAATCAATTCAGATACTTGTGATATATTATCAAAGCATTTTGTACCTGAATTGTTTTTGATATTTTTAGAAAAAGAGCTCCCCCTCAACATGTGCATCATTTATTTGAAATCGATTTGGCACACGGAGACAAGAGGAAGGATTAACTTCTTTGATTATCATTTTCTAAAAGATATTAATTTCACTTCCCTGATTAAATCAAGTGGATAGAGCATATTAGGGAAGGATGAGGTTTTCATAAGTTTGCTCCCCCTCAATATGTGCCTCGATGTTTGAAAGAGTTTTGCACATATTAGAAGGAACTTTCACTTAGAGACAAATCAATCACGTTTCAATTCTTTGTGGTTTACAAAAAAAATGCTCCCCCTCAACATGTGCATGAAAAATTGGAAATCGTTTGGCACATGTAGGGAGGAAAGCTTGCTAAACACTTGTGAAACCAATTATCGAATCATCAGTTTAAATCCAATTTAAATCACAAATTCTCCCCCGATCACAATTTTCAAATCATTTGAGATTTGTGATCTTTGTAGATATAAATTGATTATGAAAGTTTTTGAGGGGAGATGTGACTTGATTATGAGAAACATTTAACCGATAAGGATCAAATCTGAGACTTTAAGCTCCACGGATTAAACATGCTTTGATTATCTAATGAAAACAAAACAATAGCCAAGATCTTGAACCACTTGTATAAAACATTGTTCATCTTGATTATCCAAAAGAAGACCTTGCTCGTTTACGTGCCAATTGTTTAAAAAATACTCTTTTTAATTCGATTGAAATCATTCTCCCCCTCAATCAATGACACAAGTTGTTGATTGAGCGATAGAGATTTTGACAGATAATGAGCACAAATGGTTTGCAATAATAATAGAGTGCGAGGTATTTTCAAAGCAATTTTGTTTTTATTAGATGACAAATATTTTTCAGAAGAATAATTAGACGGGAAAATATTTGGACAGAAAACTGTTAGAATCGATGCTCTAGGTTGTTTAGACCTTATCTAGGATTATCAATAAAGCACAAATAACAATGAACAATATTTATGCACAGTGGAATAATCAAACTATCATTGTTATTATTAAGGTTTCTTCGTCATCATCATGTGTTCTACAAAACACATCTACAACCCCAATCCTAGACGATCAACTCTAAGACGGTTACAATCTAACATGGATCCATGATCCTTGAGGCTGACCAACTAGTCGACTAACACAATAGTCTAGGCATTCATAAACTCACGCCCTAGACACACACACACCTTTGTCTGATGTTTACATTGTTTGACACACATAAACCAAATTCCCTATATCTCTTTATATAATAGAGATACTAGGGTTACAAATGACTACAAGGGACTAGATAATAAATACTTCTTTGCCAAGTAGGTCCCTTGTCTTTCGTTGTCTTCAATAGTCCTTCATCTTTCATGTATTTTGTCTTATCAACTTAAATATAATTCCCAACAATCTTCCCCTAGTTGATAATGACAAAACCAAATAAGCACGAACAAGTATGTCATGAAAGATAAACAAACTTCCCCTTAAACATGCAATACCACCAAGGATCTTCAAGTTGCAAATCTTCTATGTAATGCATTATTCCCCTTTTTGTCATAATCCACTAGGAGACGCTAAGTATAAGCAACTTTGATCTTGACCATCACAAATCATCACCACACTTTCAATTCAGCCATCTAATGTCTCAAATTACCCACCATGAAGTTTTCCGCAACTAAAAATGAACTTAAGACACTAGATACTTAAACCAAAAGTAATAATAATGAATTACAAAATTAAAAATCTTTGTGACAACTCGTAATTTCAGGTCATTTCTCAACTTTCACAATTTCATCATTTATCGTAAACTAGGTTTGCGTGTTCCAAATTCGCGTAACCTTAAAGGTTTAGCGGCGAATTTATGATCATATCATCACGAACATTTCATATGGACTAAGTTTAGTCTACATTTCATTAGCATTATTTTCATCATATCAGTTCATTCATGACTTTACATTTCACATTAAACGCGTAAATTTTATATTAAATAAACGTTATCGCGTGAGTTATTATTTTGAGCATTTAATCCGTTACTTCTAAAAATGACCCCGATATATTTTTATACTTACATTTAGTTATAAAAACTATATTTTGAGTTTACCTAGTGTTTTAAATTTATTTTGTATATAAATCGTTAAATTTATATTATTACGACGTTTTTCTTAAAAACGACACGATAATTATTTTATCACTCAAATTTCACAAGGAATGTATTTTTACAATTTTTATGATATCATTATACTCTACTTTGATCTATTAAAAAAATTACTTTCACCTAAAATTTCCTTAAATACACAAATGTATATTAAATCTTACAAGTTACATTTTACTTATACATTTTCCTACACTTATTACAATACTTTTACACAATTTATAAAAAAAAAATATATATATTTTGTTGACAAGTATCCCTTAAAAACCGGCTAGGGGGGGATTGCATTTAAGAGTTGGTACAAAATTTTCAATTGTATATATTTTTACACTATCTTAAATTCATTCACTTAATCATTCATATCATTTACTCATAGTTGGTGAAGTTGAGTTTTTCTCTTGGTTTTTCCCTCTCTCTAAACCGGTTCTACCCAAGGAGTTCAAGGGATCATTCAAAAATTTTACAAGTTCAAGTTTTACAATCTAGATCACACTCTTGTTAAGGTTTTGAAATAAAAACCTAGGGTGTTTAGGCTAACCTTGTTCTTTGCACCTCATCATATTAACTTGTAAGCATATCATTTATATTTTTCATCTTTCCTTTTCATTTCATAAGTATCTCTTCATTTTTGGAGCAAACATGCAAGACTTATGTTGATTTATACCATTTTTACATGATTTTTAGAGTTATATATATATAAAGGTCATCCTATAATTATCCCCTTGGTATATGTTGGTCTTGATGATGTTTAGGAACCCATGACACCCTAAGAAGGTGTATGGTAGGATTAGATTAGCTTTGGAGTTGATTTGAAGGGATTAGAATAGGTTTAGTACGAGAAAAACTATTTTCGATAAGTATAAAAAGTGTTCTGTCCTTATTTTGATTTTCTGGAAAATCCGACAGTAGGCACGAAATTTTGGCCTTGATATTTAGAAAATATACTTTAAAACGAATCCGTGGCCGCTTGAACGGATTAAAACGGAGTTATAACGAAGAAGTTATGAATTTTTCAAGTTTGACGACGAAATATATATTTTTCTGAAATTTCAGCAACATATTTATCTTTTGTACGAGTCAAAAACGAGCCTTAAGCTTCATAAATTATTTCGACTAATCAAAAATATATTAGTATACTTTGATACGAAGCTAAGGACATATAATACGTAGAAAACGGATTTATAACGACAAAAATATGCACGTTTTCATAAACTTGCCGTAACTATTATTTTTAGAAAAACTATATTATTTTTACGAGATAAGTGTTACGGTAACTAAAACGACCATGTTGACGGCTGTTTTTATCAATGATGTGGAACTTTTTGGAACGAAATGTCTTCTAATAAAATCGAGATCACCAAGCATATTTTTCAAAACGATCAACCGTTTGTATAGCGGAATTGTAATAAATTATTTACGGATGCTTAAAATTGGCCGAAACTCATTTTTAAACAACATTTTGGACAAAATCACCATCTTTAACCCTTCTTATCTTTATGTTCGAGACCTTTATGTCGAAAACTCCTGAACTGAAACTTCTAGATTTTGATACAAACTTTCCAAAACCGTCGAGTTCGTTTCCTAACGTTCGACGTACACCATTTTACGACTAGTTTTTCGAAGCCATTTTTGTCACTTTTATGAAATTTCCGACGACTTTATTTTACGACGAAAAGTGAAAATTTCACTATAAATCATTACAAAACTATTGTAGGATGACATTTTGACGTAAATACTTGTAAAGTAATTTAAGAATGGTCAAGACGTCAAAAGAGTATTTTTCGACGATAAGTATTATTTTCAAAACCCGCAAATGGTATAAATAACATACGAAATGCATGCATAACGTTATATCATAACTCATAACATATCATATCATTCATAATAGGTCATTTTCGAGATTCACGCTACATTTCAGTGTACTCACTTTTGTCTTCGCATCATTCCACCAAGTGAGTTTCATAGCCCCTACTTTTACTTGCTTTCATAACTGTTTTGGGGGAGATACATGCTCAACTATTTTCATTTACTTTCATAGTTACTCTAAACATTTAAGGATTACGGTGAGTCATAGCCCCACTTTTTTTTCTCGTTTTAATTATTTATGAAACTCTTTGGGGGAGATGCATGCTCAATAATTTTTACTACATTCATGACTATTTGCAAATTATATGTTTATCCGAACTGAATGTTTAGTCATACGAAGTAACAGTTTTGCCATGCTTAGAATTGTCTTAGTATTATCATTGAGCTAATTGCCTTGCTATATTCATTGAGCTAATGGTCTTGGTATATTCATTGAGCTAATGGTCTTGGTATAATTAGTGAACTAATGGTCTTGGTATAATCAGTGAACTAATGGTCTTGGTATAATCAGTGAACTAATGGTCTTGGTACAATCCTGAACTAATGGTCATGGAACAATTTGAAACCGTACGAATTATGTGTTATATTAAGTAACTGTGGATACATTAAGTTAGGCACTATTTTGTGAATTCATTTGACGATGTGGGCTTGAACATAAACTATATTACACTTTGGCAATGGGTTGTGAATACACAGGTTGCAAGTTTTGTATGGGCGGAACTTGGAACTGAGTGGATTTACAATGCCTTTGCTGCATAAATGATTTTTGAAAGGCTTTACATTTCAACACAAACCCTATGAACTCACTCAACCTTTGTGTTGACACTTTTTAGCATGTTTTATCTCAGGTATCTATGGCATACACTTCATGGCATGCATTTGGACACATCATGGAGTCGCGATGACGACGCGTCTCACTTGGGTTTTACGTACTTTAAAACATCGTTTGAATTGTAACAAACTTATTTCCGCACAAGATGATTTTCATTTGGGACCTATACTTTGTAAACTCTGATTGTTTTATTAAATCAAATGATGTGTTTTCCAAACGACACTTTAGGTCGTTCAATATATCTGTAACTGTGATGCTATGACAGTCAATCCCCAGGAATTCCATTCCGCTGCAAAACAGGTAATTTGGGGGTGTGACAGATTGGCATCAGAGCTTCGGTTATAGAGAACTAGGTTGCATCATTGACCCTAGACTATAACTACATCATCATAGCATCTCATCATTTCATCACAAGTGCATGTTCACTTTACATGCGGATTCACGTACATTTTTCGAGTTATTTACTTTCATTTCATATCGATTTGTCACATGGATGGCTTTAAATGCCCATTCCATTATTCTTTCTTCATACTCTAATGTGGAGAATTCCTTGTCATTCCCTATCACAAAATTTTTTTTTTCACCAAGTTGACTTATTACCAAACATCATATGAGTCGATTAGTCCAAGCATTGCATAGTTACTCCTAAATTATACATAGCCTGATCACCTATGTCTAATTCAGGAAGAATCATGCAATGAAGGGAGTAGTAGGCTTATATGTGTAAGCAATTCTATGACCGAGCCAAATTTTCAAAAGACCCGTTACTCGAACCGATTTAGCCTAATCTCATGACAGTTCTTGTTTGATGAGTTGTGAGATTAAGTAAAAATCGGTTACCAAAAAAGTCTTTTGAGGGTTTTGCTCGAGAATGGGAAGGCTTGCCTCATCAAACCCTACCCTGAGAGACCAACACGAACTGAATTCAGGGACTGAATTCCTTTTTGGTTGGGCGAATGTGACAACTCGTAATTTCAGGTCATTTCTCAAGTTTCACAATTTCATCATTTATCGTAAACTAGGTTTGCGTGTTCCAAATTCGCGTAACCTTAAGGGTTTAGCGGCGAATTTATGATCATATCATCACGAACATTTCATATGGACTAAGTTTAGTCTACATTTCATTAGCATTATTTTCATCATATCAGTTCATTCATGACTTTACATTTCACATTAAACGCGTAAATTTTATATTAAATAAACGTTATCGCGTGAGTTATTATTTTGAGCATTTAATCTGTTACTTCTAAAAATGACCCCGATATATTTTTATACTTACATTTAGTTATAAAAACTATATTTTGAGTTTACCTAGTGTTTTAAATTTATTTTGTATATAAATCGTTAAATTTATATTATTACGACGTTTTTCTTAAAAACGACACGATAATTATTTTATCACTCAAATTTCACAAGGAATGTATTTTTACAATTTTTATGATATCATTATACTCTACTTTTATCTATTAAAAAAATTACTTTCACCTAAAATTTCCTTAAATACACAAATGTATATTAAATCTTACAAGTTACATTTTACTTATACATTTTCGTACACTCATTACAATACTTTTACACAATTTATAAAAAAAAATATATATATTTTGTTGACAAGTATCCCTTAAAAACCGGCTAGGGGGGGATTGCATTTAAGAGTTGGTACAAAATTTTCAATTGTATATATTTTTACACCATCTTAAATTCATTCACTTAATCATTCATATCATTTACTCATAGTTGGTGAAGTTGAGTTTTTCTCTTGGTTTTTCCCTCTCTCTAAACCGGTTCTACCCAAGGAGTTCAAGGGATCATTCAAAAATTTTACAAGTTCAAGTTTTACAATCTAGATCACACTCTTGTTAAGGTTTTGAAATAAAAACCTAGGGTGTTTAGGCTAACCTTGTTCTTTGCACCTCATCATATTAACTTGTAAGCATATCATTCATATTTTTCATCTTTCCTTTTCATTTCATAAGTATCTCTTCATTTTTGGAGCAAACATGCAAGACTTATGCTGATTTATACCATTTTTACATGATTTTTAGAGTTATATATATATAAAGGTCATCCTATAATTATCCCCTTGGTATATGTTGGTCTTGATGATGTTTAGGAACCCATGACACCCTAAGAAGGTGTATGGTAGGATTAGATTAGCTTTGGAGTTGATTTGAAGGGATTAGAATAGGTTTAGTACGAGAAAAACTATTTTCGATAAGTATAAAAAGTGTTCTGTCCTTATTTTGATTTTCTGGAAAATCCGACAGTAGGCACGAAATTTTGGCCTTGATATTTAGAAAATATACTTTAAAACGAATCCGTGGCCGCTTGAACGGATTAAAACGGAGTTATAACGAAGAAGTTATGAATTTTTCAAGTTTGACGACGAAATATATATTTTTCTGAAATTTCAGCAACATATTTATCTTTTGTACGAGTCAAAAACGAGCCTTAAGCTTCATAAATTATTTCGACTAATCAAAAATATATTAGTATACTTTGATACGAAGCTAAGGACATATAATACGTAGAAAACGGATTTATAACGACAAAAATATGCAGGTTTTCATAAACTTGCCGTAACTATTATTTTTAGAAAAACTATTATTTTTACGAGATAAGTGTTACGGTAACTAAAACGACCATGTTGACGGCTGTTTTTATCAATGATGTGGAACTTTTTGGAACGAAATGTCTTCTAATAAAATCGAGATCACCAAGCATATTTTTCAAAACGATCAACCGTTTGTATAGCGGAATTGTAATAAATTATTTACGGATGCTTAAAATTGGCCGAAACTCATTTTTAAACAACATTTTGGACAAAATCACCATCTTTAACCCTTATTATCATTATGTTCGAGACCTTTATGTCGAAAACTCCTGAACTGAAACTTCTAGATTTTGATACAAACTTTCCAAAACCGTCGAGTTCGTTTCCTAACGTTCGACGTACACCATTTTACGACTAGTTTTTCGAAGCCATTTTTGTCACTTTTATGAAATTTCCGACGACTTTATTTTACGACGAAAAGTGAAAATTTCACTATAAATCATTACAAAACTATTGTAGGATGACATTTTGACGTAAATACTTGTAAAGTAATTTAAGAATGGTCAAGACGTCAAAAGAGTATTTTTCGACGATAAGTATTATTTTCAAAACCCGCAAATGGTATAAATAACATACGAAATGCATGCATAACATTATATCATAACTCATAACATATCATATCATTCATAATAGGTCATTTTCGAGATTCACGCTACATTTCAGTGTACTCACTTTTGTCTTCGCATCATTCCACCAAGTGAGTTTCATAGCCCCTACTTTTACTTGCTTTTATAACTGCTTTGGGGGAGATACATGCTCAACTATTTTCATTTACTTTCATAGTTACTCTAAACATTTAAGGATTACGGTGAGTCATAGCCCCACTTTTTTTTCTCGTTTTAATTATTTATGAAACTCTTTGGGGGAGATGCATGCTCAATAATTTTTACTACATTCATGACTATTTGCAAATTATATGTTTATCCGAACTGAATGTTTAGTCATACGAAGTAACAGTTTTGCCATGCTTAGAATTGTCTTAGTATTATCATTGAGCTAATTGCCTTGCTATATTCATTGAGCTAATGGTCTTGGTATATTCATTGAGCTAATGGTCTTGGTATAATTAGTGAACTAATGGTCTTGGTATAATCAGTGAACTAATGGTCTTGGTATAATCAGTGAACTAATGGTCTTGGTACAATCCTGAACTAATGGTCATGGAACAATTTGAAACCGTACGAATTATGTGTTATATTAAGTAACTGTGGATACATTAAGTTAGGCACTATTTTGTGAATTCATTTGACGATGTGGGCTTGAACATAAACTATATTACACTTTGGCAATGGGTTGTGAATACACAGGTTGCAAGTTTTGTATGGGCGGAACTTGGAACTGAGTGGATTTACAATGCCTTTGATGCATAAATGATTTTTGAAAGGCTTTACATTTCAACACAAACCCTATGAACTCACTCAACCTTTGTGTTGACACTTTTTAGCATGTTTTATCTCAGGTATCTATGGCATACACTTCATGGCATGCATTTGGACACATCATGGAGTCGCGATGACGACGCGTCTCACTTGGGTTTTACGTACTTTAAAACATCGTTTGAATTGTAACAAACTTATTTCCGCACAAGATGATTTTCATTTGGGACCTATACTTTGTAAACTCTGATTGTTTTATTAAATCAAACGATGTGTTTTCCAAACGACACTTTAGGTCGTTCAATATATCTGTAACTGTGATGCTATGACAGTCAATCCCCAGGAATTCCATTCCGCTGCAAAACAGGTAATTTGGGGGTGTGACAATCTTCCCCTCGAAAGATGCATGTAGATGATTAAACGTTGAGCAATAAGCTTCCCCCGAAACCCATGTGTTAACCATCTTCTTGATTCTTCAAATCTGTAAGCTCCTTGTAACGATCACTTGTGAAGAAAACCAAATATAACAAACTTGTTGAAGAAGTAGAATAACCCAAACGTATGTCTTACGCCTTGTACAAACCACATGACTCCGAACGTATATCCTTGTATAGGGAGACCGCAATCTCTTGACAATAATCACTGAGCACAATAACATAACTCCTTCAAGTGTTTTGTCAATTCTTTGTCACAATAAGAATGCACAAAAATAAGAACACGCATCTAAGAAATCCACTTCACCTTCAAGTAAGTGATAAATAACCTCCTTCGTAATCAATTCTTAAATAGAAACCAAATACGAGCTTGTTAAAACTTTTAAGAACAAATACCCAAACTCCTTGTGTGTGTGAACAATAACCTGTGTGTGTCGTCCAAAAACCAAAACACTTGACTTCCCCTCAAGTCCAAAACCATATGAAAACCAAAACCATGTACTAAGTTGTATACCTCTAGTTTTCATACCATGCATTTATACAAATAAACCATGATTTAATCATATAATACCAAGTCAAATACACTTGAAAGGAGGTCAAGATTATCAAGCAATCATCCAATATTAAGCACCGTCCTACGTTATGAGATACACCAATCACAAACAAGTGAGTTAAAACCCTACCTCACGTGCATGTGCAATTTTGATAATCACTGACCCATTATCTTAAATAGACCAATCGGAGTAAATAAGCAATTTCAACAACTTTAAAACACCAACGAAAGGCAACCAATCAAGAATCAGTAAGGTGGTCACCATGCATGTAGAAAAATAGGCGCAACAATATCCCACATTAAAAATCATACCATGTTGCTCAAATCCAACAGTAACTGAAAACGTAGTACCAGCAACCAAATAGCAGTAACCTTTGCAACAGAATCACGAGTAAAGTTCTTGAGATGAGCAGTAGTAATCTCGCATAACAAGCAGTGGTTACGAGATAGATAGCAGTGGAATCGATACCTTCGCAGTGAAAACGAGTAGCATAGCAGTGGAAACGAGAGAACATAGCAGTGGAAACGAGAGAACACTAGCGGTGGTAACTTCGCGAGTGATAGCAGTGGTTTGAGTTACGAGGATACTAGCAGTTGTCACACAAGAATCTGTTGATAAGAACGAGTCCAAGAAGTAGCATCAATCGAGAAGCATAGCAACAGAGATACAACTCGTAGCAGTAGAAACCAAGAAACGAGCAGCAAACTTTCTTTGTCTTTACTGTTACGTATCCCTTAGCAAGACTTATACACCTTGATTGTAACAGAAAACCAACAGTAATCGACCAACCATGGAAGCAATAAACTTGTAAGCATCAAACAATATATAACCATCTTCCATAAGAATTAATCTGTTATGCAAAAAAGTTTTGAACCCTAAAAGTCAATTAACAGAAAATTTCTTAAAAATTGATCATACTTTCACCACAGCTGCTAACCGATTTAACTTATGAAATCACCAAACAAAACATGCAAAATAATGACAATTTCAGATTATAAATTCAATAGAAGTCGAATTTGCATGCAACCAAAACCCTAAAATTCGATTGTTATAACCTTCCTCTGCAGCCATATTCGACAGTTAATAACTTTTTATTGAGAGCTTAGATCGACGATCCCTCCGGTGAAAAGTTAGATAGGTATATAGAGAACGTCCACCAGAAATTTCGTCCCGATCCAACGGTTAACGAAAAAGTTATGACCTGCTGAAAACTGACCTGTAGAAGCATTACGAAAATTTTCAGATACAAATTTCTTCATCTTTTCGCCATTTTCTTCGAGAAACCTGGCTCTAATACCACTTGTTGGATCTGGACACTCTCCTTGTGTCAATGATATTTTGTATGATATTATCAAGTAATACTTAGAAGACGAATTATATGATGTATGAGAATAAACACAAGTTAACACAAAACTCAAGCTTCAATATTATTAATGAATAATACGAGTGATCTTAACTTATCACTAGGGTTACACCTTGAAGCTTTCATAGGTAATCTTGTAATGTTATACGTACCTAAGACAATGACCTAGGATCTCCTTTTATACAACAAAGAGTCCTTTACAAGATAAGTATAAAGCTAACATAATAGAATATACACAAGATCTATTCTATACTTATCTAGACGCGTTTAACCTTATCATAAACTGATAGCAGTGGTAATGAAGAACTTGCAGTGGGAATACGTTTCCACTGCTAGTATTAATCCATGCAGTGTAAACCACAACTACCCGTGGTAACGGATTATTCCCAACAATCCTCCCCTAAACTTATGATTTCTCTGCAAATCAATAAGTTTCTTCAATATGCATTAACTTCAAGGATTTGGGGAATTCAATCAAACATTTCACTTCTTTTCTCTTAACTTTTGTATTGCTCTTGAACATTGATCTTGAAGCCTTTGTAACAATGCTCTGACCTTCTCATTGTCTTCATTGACTCTTATGTGTAAGCTTAACATTACTGTAAGAGCTCCAACTCTGAGTGGATATTCTTTCTCATCAAACATGAAAAAGTCTTCTCCATTAGCTGTAGAGACATGATGAACTTCACATGAATCATAATAAAACCATTTAGTACCAAAACATGTGAATAAGGTTTTCCAGTAGTCATCATCAGCATTTGGTTCAAAAAGCCTTCTAAGATTTACCCATAACTGCATCTCCTTAGTATCTTTGAGATCTTGAACATTAAACCTTTCTTGAACTAATTTCTATAGTGTATTAAGGTCATCTCTGTCAAAAGCTTTAATAAGATCTTCAAATGTCATGAATGATGAAGTTTCACCTCCCAGCCTTGTGATCTTCCATATTGGAGCAAAATTGCTAGCAGTGTAAACTTCCCAATCAATAATAGGATGTCGGATTTGCAGTGGTTCTGGATAAAAATCTCTGTCTTCAATCACAATCATTCCAGTCATTTGTTCTTCAGTGTACTTCTCAGTAGGAATCTCCTTCTCAATAGACTTTGTATGATCTTCATCAACCTTAGTCTTCTTAACAGTTTGAGAATCACTTACTTTGGCCTTTCTCTTCAATCTAGAAAACCTTCTTTCTTCTTCTTCAGAACCCATTGGAATAAAAGATTTATCTTGTTTTACAGTTCTGTAGTAAGCCTTTTCAACTTGATCATCAAACATTCCTTTAAATTGATGCTTTTTCCAGTTACCAACATGACAACAATAAGTCTTCATATATGCAAGTATTTGTGCCTTGGTTGGTTGTCTTTGTTTCTTCTGAACCTTTTTGACTGAATTAATCACATCATCAAGTGCTTGATTGTTCTTCATTATAATAAAATCCTTCAACTAAGCTGTTCTTTGTTCCTAAGTTAAGGATGCATCAGCAAAAAGGTCAATTGCCTTTTTCTTGATTTCTGGATTATTAGGCACCAGAAACTGAATATCTTCTTCAGTAGGAACATAACTAAACTCTGGAGCTTTCTCTTTCATAATTGTAGGTTGAACAGTGGAAATTGAATCAGTATTTTCCATTCTATCCAATCTTTTAGCTTCCAAAAAGCTTGCAACTTCTATTTCTTTCAATCTTTTCTTTTCAGCAACTTTCTCAGTAATTTGATCTTCTGCTATCTTCTTAGGAAGTTCTCTATCATGATCAATCTGAACTTGTCTTTTCTTTGAAATCTTACTTTCAGGTTGTTGTACATCTTCCATAACTGTTTTACCCTTGTCTGTCTTCAATTGATCAAATTCTTCACTTGCAGTGGCAATATTTGGCTCTGCAGTGGAAATAAAATCAGTTGCAGTTTGGAAAATGTCTTGATCTTCAAGTTGCTCTCCATGAGTTTCAGCTTCCTTTGCTCCTTTACTTGTATCTCCTTCATCTTCAAAATCAATTGTCCTCCCTTCAGTGTCAGAACCTGTTTTCCTCCCCTGTTTGGAAGAATTTCCCAAATCATGATCAGCTGAATCACCATCAGAAGGTGAGGATGAAGATGAAATCACCAACTTTGCACTCTGCTTGTTCTTTTTCAACCTCTTCATCTCTCCTTTTAAAGTCTGAATCTCTGTCGTTAAGAGTTGAACATCCTTGGCATGCTGCTTCTTGACAGTAGCCAAGTCCTTTTGTAGAGACTCAACCTGCTTTGCTAATTTGGTACACAAAACCATCAATTCCAGTTGGTTGCCACTGCCCTCAGCACTTCCAACTGTGTTACCTGTTGGGAGAGGTGAATCATGGGGCAAAGGTCCAGATTCCTCCATAGTAGGACTAGGTGGAAGTCTAGAACCAACACTGCTTGTTCCTATACCATAAGGTTTAGAAACTTGTTGTGTTGTCATGAGAGGAGTTGTCTGATCAGACTTTCTCTCATAGGTTCTTGTAACTGGTGGGGTATAATCAATGTTGGGAACATTAATTATTGGTGTGTTTTGTTCAGATGAAATTTTAGCAAGCATTTGGGGTAGGAGAGGTATAAAAATTATATTGCCATCTTTATTCAAATTTTGAAAAACTTTAGGCTTTAGGCAACTGATTTGATAAACAGTAGTATGAGGTTGCAGTTGAAATTCATTAAGCATAGCTTGCACAAACCTTGGATACATTAAAAATTTGGTTTTACTCTGTACATTGCCTTTCATACTGGTAAAAATATAGTTGGACCAGTTGAAAATCTTATCAGTGACAAGACAAACCAAAGGATAAGCTATGGTTGAACTAAATTGCTCATAAGATGTTTTCTTAGGACTAAGGCAATGTAACAAAGTATGAATCAAAAATCTCCAGTGGGGACAAAAACCACTCTTTTTGAAAGTAGCCTTTTTGTCAGTGGTATCATACCCCATGGATGATAAAGTATCATGAATATCAGACATAGGTAAAGTGATGAGACCATTGAGATCATCCAAGTGAAGTACTCTCCTCAGGGATGCCTCAGTAACATCAATATTTACCCCATTTACAGTGGCTCTTAGAGCATCCACTGGTGCATGTGTATCTCCAATCTCAAGTGTTATGGACTGAGGAGAAGTCCAAAACTGTTTGATTTGAGAGATATAGATTGTGGGTTTTAAAAGCAATGCATACCTTATATGAGTGGTATGAAGAAAGCCCACAATCTGATGAAAAACAGGGCCACTCTTCTCGTTAGACTTTTGTAGGTAGGCCACTAGGTTGTGATCATCTGCAAATTTCAAAGAAGCCATAGAAACTTTTGATGAAAAATAGTATTATGTCAGTAAGAATTGAAGTAATGATTAGCCAACTGAAAGAAAAAGATATATATAGGGTTAGGGTTTAGAATTGATGCGCAAGTAAAATTATCTTTAGAAAGTAGTTATAATATAGAAAGAATATAATTTACTTAAAATTTTAACCCTATATATATAACTATCAGTGGTTACTTTCAACGGCTAGTAAAAAATAAACTACTGACACAATCAGTTGTAACGGCTAGAACAACAGTGGTAAAATAACACTGTCGGTGTTAACTGTGAACTAGCAGTGGTAATTTTTTCACAAAAATCTCAAAGAGCAGTCGAAAACAAAAGCATTAGAAAACAAGATTGCTCCCATTATAGATTTTAGCAAACTATCAGCTATTGACGGATTTGATATGTCTTTACCATGAGCCGTTTGCTATGGACTAGCCAACTCTTAATCATAAAGAATATGGTGAGTTGATAACCATATAGTTTTTGGTAAACTATCAACCATAAACGGATTTGTCAAGTCTTTACCAGTAGTCGTTTTGTCACACCCTCGCCGGAGGCGGAAGCACGAGGTGTAACGGAAGGGAACATAAGCACAAGATAATAGAACATACCAACATTAATATTAAAAAGAAATATTACACCATTACAATACCAGTTTAGCCGACATCGGCGAATATATTACAAAGCTTAGATTCCAAAATATTATGTTTTAAACATAATGGTTTATATTGACAAGTGAAAGCTTCATTATGCTAGACTTGGTAGAAAAAGCTTACTAACGATCACCTGAAATGCATGAGAGAAAAACGGGTCAACTATGAAAATAGTTGGTGAGTAAACACGTTTAGCGAAATAAGAAAACTCGTAAGAAATATCAAAACTTTCGGTCGACGAAAATGGTCCACCAAGCAAAGGCGTTGTAAATCCACTCAGTTCCAAGTTCCGCCCATACAAAACTTGCAACCTGTGTGTTCACAACCCACTGCCAAAAGTAGTATGTCTAAAAGTCAAGTATAAACGGTCATAATAGTTCACAATATAGTACCACGAATATAATAATTCAGGGATGCTCCGAACATAGGAGACTTTGCACTGCTCCAACAAGGGAGACTCCTTTGTCACTCGGCCACCTAGGCGAGATTTATTGAGACGCTCCACCAATAAGGCGAGACTTTATAGTGATGCTCCGAACATAGGAGACTCCTTTGTCACTCGACCACCTAGGCGAGATTTATTGAGACGCTCCACCAATAAGGCGAGACTTTATAGTGATGCTCCGAACATAGGAGACTCCTTTGTCACTCGACCACCTAGGCGAGATTTATTGAGACGCTCCACCAATAAGGCGAGACTTTATAGTGATGGTCATAACATGTACGGTTCAATAAGTTCCAACAAGTCATAATTTCCTAAATAAGTTCAAGGATTTAATTCAAGTTCACAAGTTCTAGTCAAACTAATTAATAAAAGTAGTGATCAATTTAGCTCAAGAAAAGTTCATGCATTTCGCCCCAAAATATAGTAAAAACGGAAAAAAGGGGATGTGATTACTCACTTGATAAACTGAGGCGATGACAAAAGTGAGTACACCGAGGTATAATGTGATGTGTTAACCGGGACCTATCACGAATGATATGATATGCAATGAGTTGCAATGTAATGTTATGCATGCACTTCGTATGTTATTTATACCATTAGCGAGTTTTGAAAATATTACTAAGCGTCGAAAAATACTCTTTTGACGTCTAGACCCTTCAAAAATGACTTTACCAGTTTTTACGTCAAAATGTCATCCTACAATGGTTTTATAATGATTTTTGGTGAAATTACCACTTTTCGTCGCAAAACAATGTCGTCGGAATTTTTATAAAAGTAACAAAAATGGCTTCGGAAAAGTAGTCGTAAAATGGTGTACGTCGATCGTTAGAGAACGAAATCGACGGTTTTGGAATAGTTTGTATCGATATCTAAAAGTTTCAGTTCAGAAGTTTTCGTCCAAAAGGTCTCGATCATAAAGATATTAAGGGCTAAAGATGGTGGTTTTTGCTAATTGTGTGCAGAAAATAAGTTTCGGCCAAGTTTGAACATCCGTAATTTATTTACTAAAACTCCGCTTGACAAACGGCTTTTTGTTTTGAAAAATATGGCCGGTGAACTTGATTTTACTAGAAGGCATTTCGTTCTAAAAAGTTTCACAACCTTGTTAAAAACAGCCGCAAACATGGACGTTACAGCTAGTGAAATACTTGTAACGTAAAAATAATATAGTTTTTCAGAAAATAATATTTACGGCAACTTTATAAAAACGTGCATATATTTGTCGTTTCAAATCTGTTTTCTACGTATAATATGTCCTTAGCTTCGTATCGAAGTAAACTAATATATTTTTGATAATTCGAAATAATTTGTGAAGCTTAAGGCTCGTTTTTGACCCGAAAAATGTAAAAACTGCATGCTGAATTTTCTGAAAAAGTTACGTTTCGTCGTCAAACTTTAAAAATTCACCACGGCTTCGTTATAAGTCCGTTTTTATCCGTTCAAAAGGCCACGGATTCGTTTTAAAGTATGTTTTCTAAATATCAAGGCCAAAATGTCGTACCATCAGTAGGTTTTTCCAGAAATTCGAATTAAGGACAGAACATATATATATAGTTATCGAAAATAGTTTTTCTCGGACAAAACCTATTCTAATCCCTTCAAATCAACTCCAAAGCTAATCTAATCCTACCATACACCTTCTTAGGGTGTCATGGGTTCCTAATCACCATCAAGACCAAAGAATACCATGGGAATAATTATAGGATGACCATAAGTATAAATATAACTCTAAAATCATGAAATAAATGGTATAAATCACATATCATGCATATAAGCTCCAAAAATGAAGAGAAACATATGAAAATGAAGAGGAAACATAAAAATGATAAAAACAAGCTTACAAGTGATAGTGAAGAGGTGTAGGTAACAAGGATTAGCCTAAACACTCTTGGTTTTTATTTCAAAACCTAATAAAGAGAGTGATTCTAGATTGTTATTAACTTGATCTTGAAAAAATATGATGATCCCTTGTAGCACTTGAAGTGGCCGGTTAGGAAGGAGAGGAACAAGGAGAGGAAAATTTTTGGCTAACACTTGAGAATGATTTTGAGGTGAATGATTAAATAAGCAAGTAAGACTTTTATGTTGAGTATAAGTTTTAACAATCAAAGAGACATATCACATTTATTGCCAACCTTCTCCCCTTGTCGTCCAAGGGGAAGGAATATCAAGATATTGTATTTTTTTTTTTTTTTTTTTTTTTAAATCATGTGTATACTTATAAATAAAGATGTAAGTAAAATGTTGTGTAGGAAAATGTATAAGTGAAGGTAAATGGTGGATTTTTTTGGTACAAGTAAGTTTTTAATAGGTCAAAATAGAATGTAATGAGATAATATAAATTTTTAAAAATACATTCCTTGTGAAATTTGAGTGATAAAATAATTATCGAGTAATTTTTAAGAAAAACGTCGTAATAATTTAACTTTAACGATTTATGTACCAAATGAATTTAAAACACTAGGAAAACTCAAAATATAGTTTTTATAACTAAATGTAAGTATAAAAATACCTCGGGATCATTTTTGAAAGTAACGGATTAAATATTTAAAATAATAACTCACGCGATAACGTTTATTTAATATAAAAATTTACGCGATTAAAGTGAAATGAAATGCCATAAATGAACTAATATGATGCATTTTTAATTTAAGAAATGACCGGAATTTGAGAATTGTGACATTCTTCCCATGTCAGCGGAATCACGTCCCCGTGATTCGATTAACGATACTATGGTCCGAACCTCGACAAGAGTCTTAAAAGTTCATGATCGTACGAACAGTCTAAATGATCATATCAATGCCCATGCGTACAGGTTCCCCATTCAACTAAGTACGTGCCCGTGATCAGATTTGATAGGGTAAACTTATCCAATATCGAACGTAGCTCTCAAAAGACCTTTAGGTAGTCGATTCTAATTTAATCTCACAACTCATCAAACAAGAACTGTCATGAGATTAAACTAAACCGACTTGAGTAAACTTGTCTCTTAGCTTGATTTTCGCAACTCATCAAACAAGAACTGTCACTAGATCAAGCTAGGAAACAAGTTGTTAGAAAGGTAGGATGCCACATCCTTGAATGAAGTCTTTTGAAAGATTCGCTCGATATTCGATTTGCTTACACAATCAAATCCAATCAACAAAATATATAACAACTAAGGTCGATATCAATAGGTCTCAAATTAATCAATGTCGTGAACGTGTAAAGATTGGAAGGAAGCTATGCACTCAAAATTATGTCGCACAGAAATAAAGTAGTTGTTCGAAAGAATGTACCCGTTAAGCGTTGCGGGCTTCCTCGGTACCCAGATAGAATGCTCGACCACGTGCGGGAGGAATTTCAATGTTCTGATCTTGTGGGCCTTCTATTGCCAACGCCAGGTTTGGACGATTACCTCCTTGATTGGGAGTTCTTTTCAGCTTTGGACAAGTATTGCGAAGGTGATCTAGACTTCCACACTCGTAACATGCTTTTCTCTGTCCTTGATTTCCAGTTCTGTTTGAGCAATTTTTCGCGAAGTGGCCCTTCTGTCCACATTTGTTGCACCTTGGGCAGTCTCCTGAGTGATGATAATTGCATCGAGTACACAAAGGATGTGGACCTGCATATCCTTTGCGCTCCTGGGTGGTCGCCCCATAGTTCTGATTTATTTGCTGCCTCTTGTTTTGCTGATTCTGGTCTCGGCTTCCCTGGTGATTCTCCTGTCGCTTTCGTCCATTGTTTGAAGTACCTTCTCCGTTGTTGGTTCGTCTAGCATCGAGATGTGTTATAATTTGGGTGAGTAGATCCGCTATTCCAGCAGCGTTGTTGTTCGGATCGTCATTGTTGTTTGGGTTGCCGTTGTTGTTACCTCCTGAACGTGTGTTTCTTGCAGCCATGATCCTACAGAGGACCAAAACATCGGGTTGAGTAAACGACATTCAAACGAAGTCAGATGAGGTGCAGAACGGTGGTAATGTGTTGTAGTGATCGAAACATGACAGGAACAGAGACATGCTATGTCTAACAAGTCGAAAGATGGAAAAGAGAAGATATGAACAAGGTACGGTAATGTAGACGTGAACGTAAAAACATGCCATGCATACCCACCCGACCAATGCAACTTCAGGTGACCAGACTCTAAAGACTCGACTAATCATGATTTAAAACTACCACTCTTATCATTGCATGGTTCTTCATAAATTAGACATAGTTGATCAGGCTATGTATAATTTATGAGTAACAATGCAACGATAGGACTAGTTGACTCGAATGATGTTCAATGTTTAATAAAGTAAAATAAAATAAATTTTCCGGTTATAGCTGTGATTTTTATTTTTGAAAAATCGGCATTCTCTATAACCTTTGGCTCTGGTACCAATCTGTCACACCCTCGCCGGAGGCGGAAGCACGAGGTGTAACGGAAGGGAACATAAGCACAAGATAATAGAACATACCAACATTAATATTAAAAAGAAATATTACACCATTACAATACCAGTTTAGCCGACATCGGCGAATATATTACAAAGCTTAGATTCCAAAATATTATGTTTTAAACATAATGGTTTATATTGACAAGTGAAAGCTTCATTATGCTAGACTTGGTAGAAAAAGCTTACTAACGATCACCTGAAATGCATGAGAGAAAAACGGGTCAACTATGAAAATAGTTGGTGAGTAAACACGTTTAGCGAAATAAGAAAACTCGTAAGAAATATCAAAACTTTCGGTCGACGAAAATGGTCCACCAAGCAAAGGCGTTGTAAATCCACTCAGTTCCAAGTTCCGCCCATACAAAACTTGCAACCTGTGTGTTCACAACCCACTGCCAAAAGTAGTATGTCTAAAAGTCAAGTATAAACGGTCATAATAGTTCACAATATAGTACCACGAATATAATAATTCAGGGATGCTCCGAACATAGGAGACTTTGCACTGCTCCAACAAGGGAGACTCCTTTGTCACTCGGCCACCTAGGCGAGATTTATTGAGACGCTCCACCAATAAGGCGAGACTTTATAGTGATGCTCCGAACATAGGAGACTCCTTTGTCACTCGACCACC
This sequence comes from Chrysanthemum seticuspe, assembly GCA_019973895.1. Lineage (NCBI taxonomy): Eukaryota > Viridiplantae > Streptophyta > Magnoliopsida > Asterales > Asteraceae > Chrysanthemum > Chrysanthemum seticuspe. Next base: position 213,847,417 of record BPTQ01000009.1, on the reverse strand, counting down.
TAGGCGAGATTTATTGAGACGCTCCACCAATAAGGCGAGACTTTATAGTGATGCTCCGAACATAGGAGACTCCTTTGTCACTCGACCACCTAGGCGAGATTTATTGAGACGCTCCACCAATAAGGCGAGACTTTATAGTGATGGTCATAACATGTACGGTTCAATAAGTTCCAACAAGTCATAATTTCCTAAATAAGTTCAAGGATTTAATTCAAGTTCACAAGTTCTAGTCAAACTAATTAATAAAAGTAGTGATCAATTTAGCTCAAGAAAAGTTCATGCATTTCGCCCCAAAATATAGTAAAAACGGAAAAAAGGGGATGTGATTACTCACTTGATAAACTGAGGCGATGACAAAAGTGAGTACACCGAGGTATAATGTGATGTGTTAACCGGGACCTATCACGAATGATATGATATGCAATGAGTTGCAATGTAATGTTATGCATGCACTTCGTATGTTATTTATACCATTAGCGAGTTTTGAAAATATTACTAAGCGTCGAAAAATACTCTTTTGACGTCTAGACCCTTCAAAAATGACTTTACCAGTTTTTACGTCAAAATGTCATCCTACAATGGTTTTATAATGATTTTTGGTGAAATTACCACTTTTCGTCGCAAAACAATGTCGTCGGAATTTTTATAAAAGTAACAAAAATGGCTTCGGAAAAGTAGTCGTAAAATGGTGTACGTCGATCGTTAGAGAACGAAATCGACGGTTTTGGAATAGTTTGTATCGATATCTAAAAGTTTCAGTTCAGAAGTTTTCGTCCAAAAGGTCTCGATCATAAAGATATTAAGGGCTAAAGATGGTGGTTTTTGCTAATTGTGTGCAGAAAATAAGTTTCGGCCAAGTTTGAACATCCGTAATTTATTTACTAAAACTCCGCTTGACAAACGGCTTTTTGTTTTGAAAAATATGGCCGGTGAACTTGATTTTACTAGAAGGCATTTCGTTCTAAAAAGTTTCACAACCTTGTTAAAAACAGCCGCAAACATGGACGTTACAGCTAGTGAAATACTTGTAACGTAAAAATAATATAGTTTTTCAGAAAATAATATTTACGGCAACTTTATAAAAACGTGCATATATTTGTCGTTTCAAATCTGTTTTCTACGTATAATATGTCCTTAGCTTCGTATCGAAGTAAACTAATATATTTTTGATAATTCGAAATAATTTGTGAAGCTTAAGGCTCGTTTTTGACCCGAAAAATGTAAAAACTGCATGCTGAATTTTCTGAAAAAGTTACGTTTCGTCGTCAAACTTTAAAAATTCACCACGGCTTCGTTATAAGTCCGTTTTTATCCGTTCAAAAGGCCACGGATTCGTTTTAAAGTATGTTTTCTAAATATCAAGGCCAAAATGTCGTACCATCAGTAGGTTTTTCCAGAAATTCGAATTAAGGACAGAACATATATATATAGTTATCGAAAATAGTTTTTCTCGGACAAAACCTATTCTAATCCCTTCAAATCAACTCCAAAGCTAATCTAATCCTACCATACACCTTCTTAGGGTGTCATGGGTTCCTAATCACCATCAAGACCAAAGAATACCATGGGAATAATTATAGGATGACCATAAGTATAAATATAACTCTAAAATCATGAAATAAATGGTATAAATCACATATCATGCATATAAGCTCCAAAAATGAAGAGAAACATACGAAAATGAAGAGGAAACATAAAAATGATAAAAACAAGCTTACAAGTGATAGTGAAGAGGTGTAGGTAACAAGGATTAGCCTAAACACTCTTGGTTTTTATTTCAAAACCTAATAAAGAGAGTGATTCTAGATTGTTATTAACTTGATCTTGAAAAAATATGATGATCCCTTGTAGCACTTGAAGTGGCCGGTTAGGAAGGAGAGGAACAAGGAGAGGAAAATTTTTGGCTAACACTTGAGAATGATTTTGAGGTGAATGATTAAATAAGCAAGTAAGACTTTTATGTTGAGTATAAGTTTTAACAATCAAAGAGACATATCACATTTATTGCCAACCTTCTCCCCTTGTCGTCCAAGGGGAAGGAATATCAAGATATTGTATTTTTTTTTTTTTTTTTTTTTTTAAATCATGTGTATACTTATAAATAAAGATGTAAGTAAAATGTTGTGTAGGAAAATGTATAAGTGAAGGTAAATGGTGGATTTTTTTGGTACAAGTAAGTTTTTAATAGGTCAAAATAGAATGTAATGAGATAATATAAATTTTTAAAAATACATTCCTTGTGAAATTTGAGTGATAAAATAATTATCGAGTAATTTTTAAGAAAAACGTCGTAATAATTTAACTTTAACGATTTATGTACCAAATGAATTTAAAACACTAGGAAAACTCAAAATATAGTTTTTATAACTAAATGTAAGTATAAAAATACCTCGGGATCATTTTTGAAAGTAACGGATTAAATATTTAAAATAATAACTCACGCGATAACGTTTATTTAATATAAAAATTTACGCGATTAAAGTGAAATGAAATGCCATAAATGAACTAATATGATGCATTTTTAATTTAAGAAATGACCGGAATTTGAGAATTGTGACATTCTTCCCATGTCAGCGGAATCACGTCCCCGTGATTCGATTAACGATACTATGGTCCGAACCTCGACAAGAGTCTTAAAAGTTCATGATCGTACGAACAGTCTAAATGATCATATCAATGCCCATGCGTACAGGTTCCCCATTCAACTAAGTACGTGCCCGTGATCAGATTTGATAGGGTAAACTTATCCAATATCGAACGTAGCTCTCAAAAGACCTTTAGGTAGTCGATTCTAATTTAATCTCACAACTCATCAAACAAGAACTGTCATGAGATTAAACTAAACCGACTTGAGTAAACTTGTCTCTTAGCTTGATTTTCGCAACTCATCAAACAAGAACTGTCACTAGATCAAGCTAGGAAACAAGTTGTTAGAAAGGTAGGATGCCACATCCTTGAATGAAGTCTTTTGAAAGATTCGCTCGATATTCGATTTGCTTACACAATCAAATCCAATCAACAAAATATATAACAACTAAGGTCGATATCAATAGGTCTCAAATTAATCAATGTCGTGAACGTGTAAAGATTGGAAGGAAGCTATGCACTCAAAATTATGTCGCACAGAAATAAAGTAGTTGTTCGAAAGAATGTACCCGTTAAGCGTTGCGGGCTTCCTCGGTACCCAGATAGAATGCTCGACCACGTGCGGGAGGAATTTCAATGTTCTGATCTTGTGGGCCTTCTATTGCCAACGCCAGGTTTGGACGATTACCTCCTTGATTGGGAGTTCTTTTCAGCTTTGGACAAGTATTGCGAAGGTGATCTAGACTTCCACACTCGTAACATGCTTTTCTCTGTCCTTGATTTCCAGTTCTGTTTGAGCAATTTTTCGCGAAGTGGCCCTTCTGTCCACATTTGTTGCACCTTGGGCAGTCTCCTGAGTGATGATAATTGCATCGAGTACACAAAGGATGTGGACCTGCATATCCTTTGCGCTCCTGGGTGGTCGCCCCATAGTTCTGATTTATTTGCTGCCTCTTGTTTTGCTGATTCTGGTCTCGGCTTCCCTGGTGATTCTCCTGTCGCTTTCGTCCATTGTTTGAAGTACCTTCTCCGTTGTTGGTTCGTCTAGCATCGAGATGTGTTATAATTTGGGTGAGTAGATCCGCTATTCCAGCAGCGTTGTTGTTCGGATCGTCATTGTTGTTTGGGTTGCCGTTGTTGTTACCTCCTGAACGTGTGTTTCTTGCAGCCATGATCCTACAGAGGACCAAAACATCGGGTTGAGTAAACGACATTCAAACGAAGTCAGATGAGGTGCAGAACGGTGGTAATGTGTTGTAGTGATCGAAACATGACAGGAACAGAGACATGCTATGTCTAACAAGTCGAAAGATGGAAAAGAGAAGATATGAACAAGGTACGGTAATGTAGACGTGAACGTAAAAACATGCCATGCATACCCACCCGACCAATGCAACTTCAGGTGACCAGACTCTAAAGACTCGACTAATCATGATTTAAAACTACCACTCTTATCATTGCATGGTTCTTCATAAATTAGACATAGTTGATCAGGCTATGTATAATTTATGAGTAACAATGCAACGATAGGACTAGTTGACTCGAATGATGTTCAATGTTTAATAAAGTAAAATAAAATAAATTTTCCGGTTATAGCTGTGATTTTTATTTTTGAAAAATCGGCATTCTCTATAACCTTTGGCTCTGGTACCAATCTGTCACACCCTCGCCGGAGGCGGAAGCACGAGGTGTAACGGAAGGGAACATAAGCACAAGATAATAGAACATACCAACATTAATATTAAAAAGAAATATTACACCATTACAATACCAGTTTAGCCGACATCGGCGAATATATTACAAAGCTTAGATTCCAAAATATTATGTTTTAAACATAATGGTTTATATTGACAAGTGAAAGCTTCATTATGCTAGACTTGGTAGAAAAAGCTTACTAACGATCACCTGAAATGCATGAGAGAAAAACGGGTCAACTATGAAAATAGTTGGTGAGTAAACACGTTTAGCGAAATAAGAAAACTCGTAAGAAATATCAAAACTTTCGGTCGACGAAAATGGTCCACCAAGCAAAGGCGTTGTAAATCCACTCAGTTCCAAGTTCCGCCCATACAAAACTTGCAACCTGTGTGTTCACAACCCACTGCCAAAAGTAGTATGTCTAAAAGTCAAGTATAAACGGTCATAATAGTTCACAATATAGTACCACGAATATAATAATTCAGGGATGCTCCGAACATAGGAGACTTTGCACTGCTCCAACAAGGGAGACTCCTTTGTCACTCGGCCACCTAGGCGAGATTTATTGAGACGCTCCACCAATAAGGCGAGACTTTATAGTGATGCTCCGAACATAGGAGACTCCTTTGTCACTCGACCACCTAGGCGAGATTTATTGAGACGCTCCACCAATAAGGCGAGACTTTATAGTGATGCTCCGAACATAGGAGACTCCTTTGTCACTCGACCACCTAGGCGAGATTTATTGAGACGCTCCACCAATAAGGCGAGACTTTATAGTGATGGTCATAACATGTACGGTTCAATAAGTTCCAACAAGTCATAATTTCCTAAATAAGTTCAAGGATTTAATTCAAGTTCACAAGTTCTAGTCAAACTAATTAATAAAAGTAGTGATCAATTTAGCTCAAGAAAAGTTCATGCATTTCGCCCCAAAATATAGTAAAAACGGAAAAAAGGGGATGTGATTACTCACTTGATAAACTGAGGCGATGACAAAAGTGAGTACACCGAGGTATAATGTGATGTGTTAACCGGGACCTATCACGAATGATATGATATGCAATGAGTTGCAATGTAATGTTATGCATGCACTTCGTATGTTATTTATACCATTAGCGAGTTTTGAAAATATTACTAAGCGTCGAAAAATACTCTTTTGACGTCTAGACCCTTCAAAAATGACTTTACCAGTTTTTACGTCAAAATGTCATCCTACAATGGTTTTATAATGATTTTTGGTGAAATTACCACTTTTCGTCGCAAAACAATGTCGTCGGAATTTTTATAAAAGTAACAAAAATGGCTTCGGAAAAGTAGTCGTAAAATGGTGTACGTCGATCGTTAGAGAACGAAATCGACGGTTTTGGAATAGTTTGTATCGATATCTAAAAGTTTCAGTTCAGAAGTTTTCGTCCAAAAGGTCTCGATCATAAAGATATTAAGGGCTAAAGATGGTGGTTTTTGCTAATTGTGTGCAGAAAATAAGTTTCGGCCAAGTTTGAACATCCGTAATTTATTTACTAAAACTCCGCTTGACAAACGGCTTTTTGTTTTGAAAAATATGGCCGGTGAACTTGATTTTACTAGAAGGCATTTCGTTCTAAAAAGTTTCACAACCTTGTTAAAAACAGCCGCAAACATGGACGTTACAGCTAGTGAAATACTTGTAACGTAAAAATAATATAGTTTTTCAGAAAATAATATTTACGGCAACTTTATAAAAACGTGCATATATTTGTCGTTTCAAATCTGTTTTCTACGTATAATATGTCCTTAGCTTCGTATCGAAGTAAACTAATATATTTTTGATAAGTCGAAATAATTTGTGAAGCTTAAGGCTCGTTTTTGACCCGAAAAATGTAAAAACTGCATGCTGAATTTTCTGAAAAAGTTACGTTTCGTCGTCAAACTTTAAAAATTCACCACGGCTTCGTTATAAGTCCGTTTTTATCCGTTCAAAAGGCCACGGATTCGTTTTAAAGTATATTTTCTAAATATCAAGGCCAAAATGTCGTACCATCAGTAGGTTTTTCCAGAAATTCGAATTAAGGACAGAACATATATATATAGTTATCGAAAATAGTTTTTCTCGGACAAAACCTATTCTAATCCCTTCAAATCAACTCCAAAGCTAATCTAATCCTACCATACACCTTCTTAGGGTGTCATGGGTTCCTAATCACCATCAAGACCAAAGAATACCATGGGAATAATTATAGGATGACCATAAGTATAAATATAACTCTAAAATCATGAAATAAATGGTATAAATCACATATCATGCATATAAGCTCCAAAAATGAAGAGAAACATATGAAAATGAAGAGGAAACATAAAAATGATAAAAACAAGCTTACAAGTGATAGTGAAGAGGTGTAGGTAACAAGGATTAGCCTAAACACTCTTGGTTTTTATTTCAAAACCTAATAAAGAGAGTGATTCTAGATTGTTATTAACTTGATCTTGAAAAAATATGATGATCCCTTGTAGCACTTGAAGTGGCCGGTTAGGAAGGAGAGGAACAAGGAGAGGAAAATTTTTGGCTAACACTTGAGAATGATTTTGAGGTGAATGATTAAATAAGCAAGTAAGACTTTTATGTTGAGTATAAGTTTTAACAATCAAAGAGACATATCACATTTATTGCCAACCTTCTCCCCTTGTCGTCCAAGGGGAAGGAATATCAAGATATTGTATTTTTTTTTTTTTTTTTTTTAAATCATGTGTATACTTATAAATAAAGATGTAAGTAAAATGTTGTGTAGGAAAATGTATAAGTGAAGGTAAATGGTGGATTTTTTTGGTACAAGTAAGTTTTTAATAGGTCAAAATAGAATGTAATGAGATAATATAAATTTTTAAAAATACATTCCTTGTGAAAGTTGAGTGATAAAATAATTATCGAGTAATTTTTAAGAAAAACGTCGTAATAATTTAACTTTAACGATTTATGTACCAAATGAATTTAAAACACTAGGAAAACTCAAAATATAGTTTTTATAACTAAATGTAAGTATAAAAATACCTCGGGATCATTTTTGAAAGTAACGGATTAAATATTTAAAATAATAACTCACGCGATAACGTTTATTTAATATAAAAATTTACGCGATTAAAGTGAAATGAAATGCCATAAATGAACTAATATGATGCATTTTTAATTTAAGAAATGACCGGAATTTGAGAATTGTGACACGTTTGCTCTGGACTAGTTGATTCTTATGTGTATTAGACATGGTGAATCAATAACCATTTGTTGTGTATCTCAGACGTACACCTTTTAACTCCAACTCCTCATCAAAACATGATTATTTATTAGTGAAAGATGAGAATAACCAACTTGATATTAAGCAAAGTTACCCTTAACCAAACTATTACCCAAGCAAAATATCTTCCAAAGTCAACTCAATAATATCTATATTTACTCCTTGACCTACCAAAATAAGAAAAAGGTAAATATCTTCATTAAATAACCCTTCAACCGACTTTGTCTATATAAGAAGACTTGTCTTAAGATAAACCATAAGCATGTCCAATCCCAGTAACACTATCAACGTCTCTTCTGAATCAGAAGAAGAGTATGTAATCGAATCAGAATCATCTTCAGAAGCATCAGGATGGTTTGGATACTTCCCACGAGGGGCTGGCTCTTCATCCAAAAGATATACCAAAGAAACTGCTAACCGAAAGCCTGCAGCTAAGCCTGCAAAATCTCTTGAGTTCTACTCCGATTCATCAGATGATGATGATGCAAATGATGAAGCCTATTCTATGGCTAAAGAGTTGCCAAAAGCTCTTTCAATAGCACTGGAAACAGCTATCTCCAATATGAAGCAGATATCCATTCCAACAAGGCCTGCAATGCTACCAAGACCTCCTCCACAAATTCTTGGTCTTCCATGTCCAAGAATGCAATCCACCTTTGATAACAAAAGGAAGAGGGCACAGAAAAACAAGCATGATTATGTGGGTAAAGGCAAGAAGCCAATGGAGTAGCTGAAGTTAGATGTAGGATGTATTAGGTTGCAGTCTTTTGTGTTTTGATGATAAGTAGAACTTTAACTTTGGTTGTATTGAATCACGTTATATTAATGAAGTTCCTCTGTTTTCCTTTTTCCACTGTAAAAGCAAACTTGTTACCACTGGTTGCAGAATAGTTCCCACTGTTAAGCAATAATTTCTGTATAAGCATCAATGGACAACTAAAAAGTCAATTACCAAAGAGTAACCTATTCAATGTAAACAAAGGAATCCTTCAAACTGTAATTCACTAACATAAACCAAGTACTGGAATCACTATTTTGTTGGCAATGGTTAATATATTGAAAGAATTAAGCATAGCAGTGGCTATACTCAATAAAGTCAACACATAAGCATTGATACACTTTTCAAGAGCACAGTACTCCAATTTATTCCTCAAATACTTGCACCTTCCCCTCATTAACTTCTTGAATCCAACTTAACATATAATAAACAAACCATTCAACACAAGTCACTCAAATCACATACTCCAAACCTTTCACTCTCAAAGCAACACCATGAGTCAATCTAGTCCAATCAATCTTTCTTCTAGCAGTTCATCTGATAGTTCATGGGATGACTTTGTTTTGAAAAACCCTGGGAGAGTTGAAAAAGAAGAGTATGAGAAGGTTGTATCCAAGAAGAGAAGACATTCAATGGTTCTTTCAAATCCTTTTCCTGCTGGTCCTTCATCACTACAACCAGAGCCTCAGGATGCACTAATCAAGGAAGATAGCTCAGAGATCAGCTCCTATGTATCACCATATGTGGATACAGATGATGAGACCTCTGGAAGAGTCCTGATTGTTCCTCCTCTTGCAGCAATAGCTCCTCCTGAAGAGCTCAAACCATCACCTTCACTTCCATTGCTATCAGCACCTCTATCAGCAGGTCCTTCATCATCCTCACCACCAGTCAGAGAAGTGGTAAGGGGGTTAGCATGTCCTAGAGTGTATAAGCGGATTGACATGCGAGGAGCTCCTAAGGTGATGCCAAGCTGGGGCTTTCCGAAGAAGCCATAGATGGTAGATGATGGGAAGGAAAGGGATGGGTTAGGAAGGTTGTGTTTGGGATAGGTTGATGGTAGTAGTTTTCAGTTTATGTTGTGATGCTTGTAATCTGTACTTCATAGATGTAACTGCTGCACTTAGAGTGCAGTCTTGTGTAATAATAATAATAATCCATGTTTTCCTTTAACTTTGATATTCCTGCATCACACATTTTGTTCCACTAACTTCATTATCAAATCTGACAAACTGTCCATCATAATGCTCAAACTCTGAAAGATAGGACTTGTTGCCAGTCATGTGCCTTGAACACCCACTATCTGTATAACCTTGATCTGACCTTTTTGTCCTTGGATGTTCCTGCACATATGAGTAAAGAGTTAGTTTCTTTTGGGGACCCAAGCCATGATTGACTTGGATCTGCCTCGTGTATCAATATAGTTAAATCTATCAAAGGTCATTGATACACCATTGGGATTGGTTGTAGAGGTATTTCCTTTAGGTTTCCATTCCCAACGTGCTGAGGCCTTCACAACATTGTCCATGTCCCCCTTTTCATTTTTAAAACCCTTGCAGTGGTAACTTTTGAATGAGCAGTGGTAACTGTTGGTTTCCTTTTAGGTACCCACTGTTGATTATTATTAACCTTTTTAGCTTGAAAGGTTCTTTTTCCTGTTTGTGCAGATTTTGTTAAACTTGTTTTGAAGTTTGCACTTTTAACAGGTGACTTAGGGTGAGCAGTGTTAACAGTTTGTGCGGTGGCAAACATTTTGAGGCCACTTCTAAGTTGAACTGCTCTTGGGACCATTTTGCAATGAGAATTAGGGTGTACATTATGTTGATACCTGTTAGACTCCACCCTTTTATACCCATAGACTTCCCTTCTCCCAACATGATAGTCACAATAAGCATGTAAATGATCAAAACTACCACAGATATAGCATGCCTTATTGTTCATAACAAAATCACTACCTAGTTGTTGAGATTTAACATGATTCCAACTCCTCTGGTTACCCCTAGGAGCTGTAGGCTTGTTCCTATACATCTCAACATACCTTACAGTTGGTCTAGGTTTATTAACTGGTTTCCTAGGTTCCTCTGTAACAGTATTAACAACTTTTGGGATAGAAGTCTCTACATTCTTTTTAACACTCTCATCTACAACAGATGAGTCATTAGCACTCTCAAAAACATCATTATCAAGCTTATTTTCTTCCTCACTCGTCACAACTGTGTCTTTTAAAGGACCATATTCTCTTTCAAGATCCTTAAAATCCTCTATGCCTGTATGAGCTAAATCTATACGTGGAGGTGAATGAACACCCCTTAGTGGTGGAGGCGCAGTATTATAACCCATACCAGACTTAGCTTTATTATATATTTGAGCATTCCAAATTTTATCAGCTGACTCATACTGATGATAACATGTGTCTACAGTTAAATTGACATTTTCAATTTTCTTTTGAAGTTTTTCAAGCTCCTTTTGGTATGCTTCATTTACAGCAGTTGTATGTTCTACCTCTCTCCTAAGAAGAATCATATCATCATTATAATTTGACTCATTTGCCTGATAGTGCTCTATTTGTTTTTCTAAAACTGCCATGGCTCTCCTAAGATTAGCCACAGTATAATTAGTAGTGTATAATTCTTGTCTTTCATTAGAATTTAAATCATTAAGTCTTTCAACTTCTCTAGCAGCCCTACATGTTTTAGAGCAACATTCAGAGTTTTGTACCTCAGAGTCAGAAAAAGCCATAAGAGCAACTTCAGCAGAAACAAGAGCAGCATCTGTGTGTTCTTCTTCAAGATCATCAGCCATGAAACTCCAATCATAGCTCACACCATCAATAGCCAACATTGCCTTTGGTTCTTCCACAGTTGGTCCCTTCTTTTGCTTGTACCATGTAGATCTGTTGTCCTTGGTCTTTGGTCTTCTACATTCTCTAGCAAAATGTCCAAACTTGTGGCAGTTAAAGCACTCCACTTTCTTATTATTAAAGCCTGCAATATCATCAACATTAATGTGGATAGGCTTGCCAGTCTTCTTGTAGAATTTCTTAGCCCTCATGCTAAGAAGAGCTATCTGACATTTTATATCCATCTCCTCCAAATCATCTTCATCGATTTGCTCTATGTCTTCATGAGTTAAGAGAGAGCCATCAACTTGTGTGGAGATAAAAGCATAAAAGGTAGGATCTCCAATACTAGAAACCTTCTTCTTTGATCCTGTAGTGGCAATATTCACATTGCCAGCGGAAACTTTAGAACCTACAGTGGCAATATCATCATCACTTTCATCTGCAGAATCATCACTGTCAACAGAATTTGACAACAATGCCAAGATACTAGAGCTTGTACCAAGTTTCCCTGCCTTCTTCAACCTTTGCTCAATAAGTTTGAAGTTGTTGTAAAGATCATTGAGCTTCATTGTTTCTATGTCTGTTTTGTTTTCCCAGACAGTAACATTGGTTTGAAACTCTGAAGGCAAACTTCTTAGAAACTTCAAATTGAGGTCTTCCTTTTCTACCTCAATGCCAAACACAGTCAGTTGTGTAACAATCTTCTGAAGTTTGGTGAAAATGCTATCAAGAGAGTCATTGCTTGAAGCAGAGAAGTTTTCATAACTTTGCTTTAACAATGTCTTTTGAGTCTTCTTTGTAGCATCATTACCACCAAACACTGAGCAAATCTCTTCAAACAGTTCTTTAGCAGTCTTGAACTTGCTGAGTGCAATAATCTGGTCTCTAGGAAGAGTCATCAGCAACAGACTTCTAGCTTTAAGATCATTCTTCTTTTGAGCTTTTTCAGCATTTGATTCAGGCACAGAAACTTTCACAACATCTGTGTCACCAACTTTTGAAGTAGTGGTCACAGATTTGAAAGAATCACCAAGTTGAATGATCTCCCATAGAGCATAGTCCTGTATGAGGAAGTATTGCTCAATCAGTATCCTCCACATCTCAAACTCATTAAGCTTAAGCTTAGAGAGTCTGGGTGTAGAAGAAGAGTTTGATTGGTTGTTTTCCATCTCCATTGAATTGAGTGAGTGAGTCAAGCTAATTCCTTGGATCTTCTAAAACAAAATATCAGAACCTTCTCTCTGATACCACTTGTTAGAATCGATGCTCTAGGTTGTTTAGACCTTATCTAGGATTATCAATAAAGCACAAATAACAATGAATAATATATATGCATAGCGGAATAATCAAACTATCATTGTTATTATTAAGGTTTCTTCGTCATCATCATGTGTTCTAAAAAACACATCTACAGCCCCAATCCTAGACGATCAACTCTAAGACGGTTACAATCTAACAGGGATCCATGATCCTTGAGGCTGACCAACTAGTCGACTAACACAATAGTCTAGGCGTTCATAAACTCACGCCCTAGACACACACACACACCTTTGTCTGATGTTTACATTGTTTGACATAGATAAACCTAATTCCCTATATCTCTTTATATAATAGAGATACTAGGGTTACAAATGACTACAAGGGACTAGATAATAAATACTTCTTTGCCAAGTAGGTCCCTTGTCTTTCGTTGTCTTCAATAGTCCTTCATCTTTCATGTATTTTGTCTTATCAACTTAAATATAATTCCCAACAAAAACGTTTGTCTTTTTGGTGACAAACATTTGTTTTAAGAATCAGAGCATGAGATTTGAAAAATATGATTACGCATGGCTCTGTTCTTTACCTTTTAAAATGGGTTACTGCCTGAAAATGTACATTCGAAGAACATCTAAAAGCCCGTGACATTCTTTGAGTGTCAACACAAAGTTCGTAGATGAAATCGAATAAGGAAAACATGACAGAATAACAATATTTTTGGAATTTTTCAAGATTTTCTAATTTTTATGGATTTTGAAAATTTTATATTTTTCTATTTGCTTTTTGTTGGTTTTGTAATTTTGTATTTTGCTTTTTGAATAACTATATACAAGAGATGGATTAAGAAAGACCTTTACTCCTCGTCTTCCTCTTGAACACGTTTGAGTGTTTCCAGTTGTAGACTCTTTAGACCAAGTCGTGGAAGGATAAACTCAAAACGTTCTCTAGGAAGAGCTTTGGTGAAGATGTCTGCTAACTGGTATCCAGTCCTCACAAAATAGAGTTCCACCACACCGTTATCCACTTTTTCCCTGATGAAATGATGTTGAATGTCGATATGCTTTGCTCTCGAGTGTTGAACGTTGTTGCAGGAGAAAGCAATAGCACTTTTATTATCACAGTACAGAGGGATTTTGTTGAATTCAAAGCTATAGTCAGATAATTGGGATCTCATCCATAGGATTTGAGCACAACAAGATGACATGGCTATGTATTCAGCCTCTGTAGAGGATATAGAAGTACTCATTTGTTTCTTTGACGACCAGCTTACAAGCTTATCACCCAAAAACTGAGCACCTCCAGACGTACTTCGACGTGTTTCTTGACATCCTGCATGATCAGCATCTGCATAGGCTGTTAGTGACATACCGGTGTCCTTCGGGTACCAAAGTCCCATATTGATGGTTCCTTGGAGATACCGAAAGACCCGTTTAACCGCTTCAAGGTGCTTTTTGGTAGGCTTAGCCTGATATCTAGCACACATGCAAACAGCGAACAGAATGTCTGGTCTACTGGCTGTGAGGTACATCAGGGATCCAATCATACTACGATATTTCATTTGGTCTACCATGATCCCTGAGTGGTCCTCATCCAATTTAGTACACTCTATCATGGGAGTGTCAACAGGGTCACAAGAATCAAATCCAAATTTCTTTAAAATCTCATTTTCATATTTAGATTGATTTATAAAGATGCCTCCGGGACTTTGTGAAATTTGTAATCCCAAGAAAAATAACATTTGTCCCATCATTGACATTTGAAATTTGGAACCCATTTCATTTGAAAAACAGTCACATTCATTGGGGTCAGTCGAGGCAAAAATAATATCATCAACATAAATTTGAACGTGAATTAAATGTTTGCCTGACATTCTGATGAACAATGTTGGATCAACTGCCTCTTTGCTGAATCTGGTAGATAGAAGAAACTTTGATAGCGTATCATACCATGCCCTTGGAGCTTGCTTCAAACCGTAAAGGGCCTTCTTCAAGCGATAGACATGAGTAGGATGCTCTGAATTAAGAAAAACTTTCGGTTGATAGACGTATAGGACTTCTTTAAGATCTCCATTAAGAAAAGCCGTCTTTACATCCATCTGATAGACAACCATGTTTGTACTTGCAGCATTAGCCAGGAAGATTCTGATTGCCTCGATGCGTGCAACTAGAGCAAATGATTCTTCAAAGTCAATACCCTCTCCTTGACGGTATCCTTTTACAATCAATCGAGCCTTGTTCTTTAATACATCACCATGCTCATCAAGTTTTACTTTGAAGATCTACTTTAGAGCAATGATCATAGCACAATCAGGAGCAGGTACTAATTCCCATACATCTAGTCGATCAAACTCATGAATTTCTTCTTGCATGGCATTGAACCAGCTGTCTTCATTCATAGTAGTTTTAACGTCTTTTGGTTCGATCTTAGAGAGTACAGAGTTGAAGAAGCACCATAAGGCATCGGTTGCAAGTTGTTGACGAGTGGATACTGGACAAGAAGGGTTTCCAATGATGTTGTCCAATGGGTGATCATGTGTCTATTTTCTAAGGTGTTCGTGTGGTTGTTGTTGAGGAACTGAAGTAGCAGAGTCGATTTCTCCTGATAAAGATGGTTCAGATGATGATTTAGGAGAAAATATGTTTTCAAATGGGGCATCTTCAGGAGTAGCAAAGGGATTCTCTCTATCAGGGGTGCGAGAAGCAATTCCATGATGTACACTCGATGATTGATGATTTGTTGATGAGACAGAGTGATCAGAAGCAGGCGCTTCTTGGCTTAACGACATAGAAACTGAAGGGTTAACTTCATTGACAGTGATAGGAGCAGCCTCTGTTGATGGATTTGACAGATCATTAGCAATTGGCTCATAGTGTTCATCAAACATTGGATCAAAAAGTTTCTTCAAGTCATCTTCTGAAGGAGGTACATAAGGAGTTGCTGGCGAAGAATCGTATACAATAGTAGAACTGATGGGACTACTTGATGATGCGGGTCTAGAACTGGGTTGTCCTGGAGCCATTGGACCGGTCAGCTCATCGAACGTAACATGAATTGTTTCCATGATATTTCGGGTTCTTTTGTTGTAGATTCGGTATCCTTTTCTGCTTGGTGCATATCCTACAAATACTCCAATGTCCACTTTAGCTTTAAGTTTTCCTAAGTCTTGGCCCTCATTAGTTGGATAACATAATGCACCAAACACACGAAGGAATGAAGGATTAGGTTTTCAATTGTGGACAAGTTCATATGGAGTTTTTCCATGAGAAGTGTGAATAAGGGATCGATTTTGAGTATAGCATGCAGTGGCAATGGCTTCAGCCCAGAGAAATATTGGAACCTTTGAGTAAATCAGCATTGTTCTAGCGGCTTCCACAAGAGTTCGATTTCGTCTTTCAACTACACCGTTCTGTTGAGGAGTTCGTGGAACACTTCTTTGATGACTGATTCCAACTACACCGTTATGTTGAGGATTTCGTCTCCTAGGGTGATCTTCTACTTTCTTCCATTGCACAAACTTAATGTTCCTAGGGTGATCTTCTACTTTCTTCCATTGCACATTCTTAGCTTGCGAGGTCCTATCTTGCATTGTATTGCCTGGAGGCTTTGACCCGCTTGCTTTTGTATGACTGATTCTTAGCTTGGGCTACCTTTTGCATTCCTAAACTAGAAGTTCAGGGATCTGAACTAATTGAAGGCACTCTAGAGTTCACTTTCTTAATACTGGGCATAGAATGGGATGCATGTAGGATCGTTATTTTTATGTGTTTGATGATTCGGGTGGTCTTGGGAGATCAAAATACATGTTTGCCATTAGAGAGTGAAAGTTAGAGAGTTGGGTGGTTTCTTGGTAGAGAGTTACTTCACAAATGTTGAATATTAGATTGAAAAGCACCACCCCTTCCATGGATGGAAGGGTTATTTATAGTTACATGAGAAACGACCTCCTATCGGCCTGTGGATCAGGGATACAGTGGGTAAAGACCCGTCCTTCTTCCACGGTGTTGCTCTAAACAAAACTACGCTACAAACTAACAATTAAACTACTTAATAACGTAAACAACGACAAATCTACGAGCTAACATATGCTAGACTATTATTGGGGTGACCGACTCTTTAACATGGAATTTTCTAATTCCTAACAATCTCCCCCTAAGGGAGGTCACCCTATGAAATACATTTTTGCTTCCTAGCATTCTATCTTTGACTTCGTTCTGGAGCTCGTAGACTTGAATTCTTCAAATTCTGCAATCTTTGTGCTTTTGTAGCGATTCTTCAAAGTCCGCATTGATTTGTACTTTCAGTGGAGGCCTTTAACTGATCCACATCTTTGATGATCTTCGAGCTTTCTTTGAAATCATCAGCCACAGTAAATCTCTCTGGATCATCCATAGTAGTGTTGCCATCATGTGAAGTTGTGACTTTCGGACCGACATGCTCACACTTTTGAATCATGACATCTTTCCATCAGAGTTGCGGAAGCCTTACTGGTTCATGATATTTGCAGCAGCGTAGCATAAGCATAGTATGAAATATCAGATCCAGGTTATGTAGATATGCACCAGTCATGATTTCTTCAAATTAAGCGTGGATGCTGTGAGCATGCGGCTTTGGATTGACTCCTCAATTTTGATCAGCTGCAACCGTCTAAATGTACCTGCAAACAACAGTTAGCAATAAAACACACGAAAGTGTCTTTGATCACTTTCGCTGAATTGAGGTACACGGCCCACGGTTCCCCGTTGATCAGTACAAGTACTGCCTGTGATCAGGTAGGATTCCTAAGAATCTCCTTGACAGGGTTTCGCAGCTGTTCTAGCTGTTCTCAAACCGGAACGTCTCAAAGAAGACAACACGGAGTGAGTGAACCAGCGATTTGAGATTCACTGATTGATGAAAAATGATTTGAAAAACAATCGCGTATTGATTTAAGAAACAGTTTTGCAATACGACGAAGGTTTTATGAGAAAGATCAATTTTTCAAACAAAATACTTTTTGTATTAGAGAATGAGTACACATTCGACGTGCTAGCGAAAAGAAGAGATTCGCACATCGAACGGTTTTTCTAAAAGTATTTTTCAATCAGAGATACTTTTTGAATTATAAATGAATACACATTCGACGTGCTAGAGAAAAGAAGGTTTGCACATCGAACGGTTTTTCCAAAAGCATTCGTCAATTCCATTCCTGGACCAAGGTTGATTCAAGAAAGAATCTCCCCATAGTTTCTATCCAGTTGTCACAAGTTTGATCTTTTGAAAAGATCTCACATGTTACCCACCAAGAGCTTGTTTGATGTTGGCTCTAGAAGGATTTCCATCTTCATTGTGAATATTTTTACATATCACTCGGATGTTCTGGCAATACCACAAGGATAATGCGTAGGACTCTTAATATATACTTACTTTCCACAATGTGTGAAACAGCAAGTCTTCAATAATAGTGTCCTAATGAGATATTGTGGATGATCTCTTGGCTCTAGACTCAATAGTGCACATTTGGTTCCTGTGTCGGAGACTAGGGAGAGGGTCTCCTTCTTCAATATCAGCAATCTCTAGGAGAGAGTCGATAGATTATGTCGGTTCCCCGTGAGAATGAAACAAGCCCTTTTAAGAGGAACTTGAGTGGCTTGGGAAGTTTAGTGCAGTACGTCACTGGGTCCATGACGTCTTGTCTTCAATACCAGTGTTACCTTAGTAACAACCAGTAGCATATGTATTGAACCCGGTTTCTGCCCTAAGGTTGAATTGATGGAGGGCTATTTCTTTTCACCCTTTTTCACATTCAGTTCTTTTTCATTCTTCAACCCCTTCAGTGCTTACCGAGACTTCATTACTAGAACCTTGTTGGGTTTATTCCAGTTCTAGCTCTATCTCAGTCGGCACTCTTCCCAAATCTCACTTTTTCTCCTTTTTTCAATATACCTACAGACTCTACACTAACTAGTGGATTGTCCCTGGGTAGATCCCTCCGGTTCTGGCTGGATCGTGGGAACAAATACCTAACCTAACCATCCTTATAACACCATGCATAAAGTAAATTTGGTCGGTCTTTTGGTATTGTTCTTTCCTTCTCGAAACCAATTGAAAAATCATTTGGAAAACCAATCAAGGTACTTGTGATATAAAATCAAAACATTTTGTACCTTAATTGTTTTTGATCATTTAGAAAACCTCCCCCTCAACATGTGCATAAGATTTAGAAATTGTTTAGCACATGGAGGCAAGAGGACTTTGAAATATTTTCTTTGATCACTATTTTCATAGAAAAAGCCATTTGATTTTCATGGTAAAATGCTCCCCCTCAATCTGTGCATAGGATTTTTGAAATCATTTTTATCACATAGAGGCAAGAGTTCTTTTGAAGCACATCCACAATCACAAAATCCATTAAGAAAACAATTTTGAAAACACAATCAAGGTACTTTATAAAAGCTTTCAAAAAACTTTTGTACCTCGATGGTTTTGCTCCCCCTCAATATGTGCTTCGATATTCGAAAGCGTTTAGCACATATGAGAGAGCAGCCTGCACAACTGAATCAAAACGATCAACTTTTATCAAATTTCATTATTAAATCACAAATTCTCCCCCGATCAAAAATATCAAATCCTTTGAGATTTTGGATCCCAAGTGATTTAATTAGGTTTAGAAAACATGGGAGAAAATGTGGCCTTGTTTAAATACTCATCTGGTTTTTGGATAAATCCTCCTCCTCAACATGTGCATTATATATATTGAAATCGTTTGACACATGGAGGCAGGAGTGCCTTTAAAGGACTAAAACCAATTCCATTTAAAACAGATTTGAGATTTAAAACACGATCTTTACCCCGATCAGAAATATCAAACCATTTGAGATTTGTGATCCCAACTGATTTAAATCATTTAGAAAAATTTGGGGAAAGACGTGGCAAGATTCAATTTTGAAATATGACAGATAAGGACCATTATAAGACATTAAAGATTGTTAGTGTCAGGTATGATAGTTTTTAAGAGATCTTTTAAGTAAAACAAAACAATTTCACAATCAAACAAGAACAGAAAAAATTTCATTTTGAAAGACCTTGATTCTAAAGAAAAAATCATACCATGACATAACATTAAATCTTTATATCACCACTTATTTTCATACAAACGGACTCTTTTGAAGATATATTGTTTGAAAATACTTTATTTTAAATCACTCTCCCCCTCAATCCATGACAGAAGTCAATAATTGAGTGACTTAGGTTTTGATAACAAGAAGTCCGGTGATTTTCAAAAAAAATTAGTCCAATATATTTTCAAAACAATATTTTCCATTTTCAAAACAATTTAATCAAATTATTCAAAATTGTTTAAAAATGGTATCCTGCACAAAGATACGTTAGTGGTTGAGAAGCTTCCGTTGTTGTTGTTGCAGGGTTGGAAGAAAAACCGTCTGCAAATGCAGTGTGACTTCTTCTTACGTTGCATTTTGAATGCCAACTGAGGTCCAATTAAGCTCCGTTTCTTCACTTGCTGAAGAAAACCATCTGCTGATGCAGTAAGACCTCTTACGTTGCATTTCATGCCGACTCTCCATTGAAGTCCAGTTAAGCTCCGTTTCTTCATTTGTCAACCCAAGATATATTTACCCTTTCCTTTCGGCATCCAATCATCTTCAATTGTGGGATCCGGATCGGGAACATTCTTATAACCAATATACCTGCATACGTTAGTGAACACACATACAAATATATGGTGGTCGACAACACCCAAACAGCAATCGACTAATAAAAGTCAATCCAACATATCAATCAGATCATGTAAGGTATGGGAATAATGTATTTCTCAAACTCTAATCATCTAAACCTAACAATCATATCCTAGAAACCTAGTCCTTCGACACAGGCAATTATCATTTTTAATTAAGCACGTAGGATAATTAAGAAAGTCCGTTAGATGATATAAATTTGAAAACATTCTCCCCCTCAATCAATGACTTATTTTCTGAAAAGATTAAAAGCGCTGAAGTCATTGATTGAGTTTTCAATTTAACAAAAACTCTGAATCTGATTGTTTTAAAAGCAACTCATTTTACCACCATTTTTGAAATACAACAAATATTTTTCTGAAGAATTATAGACGGAAAAACATTTGTGTAGGAACAGCAGTCCTTCGACATACTTTCCTTAAATTGTTTTAGGATAAGTGCACGAAATATTTGAAAATTGTTTAGTGCAGCACTTTCCTTCTTTTGAAGAGCGGGTTGCTATCAGAAATAATAGCAAGCCATAGTTTAAGCACGGGTCACAGTCTGAAGTAACTGCAAGCCATAAATTTTGACATGTTTTGAAAAAGAATATTTACACCTCCTGCTCGAACTTCATCTATGGTCCCGTGCCATTATTGAATGACATTTCTAAGACCGCAGATGTTATCGATACCAGAAGACATGTCATGTGAAAACATATTTTTGGAATTTTTGAAATTTTCTGATTTTATGGGTTTTAGAAGGTTTTATATTTTTCTATTTTCTTTTTCTTGGTTTTATATTTTTGTATTTTGTTTTTCAGATAAATATATACAAAGATAGAGAAGATGATATAGTAAAAGAAGATGATGATACGAGTACCGAGATAAGGATATCGAGCAGCACGTCGTAGAAGATAGAATTCGTCATCTCTTAAACATCCACCACCAAAGCTTCCAAGGGCTCTTGAATTGAAAGAAATAGAACCATCTGAAAGTGAGACTTTGGCAGCTTCCCCCCAAACCGAAAAATCCTTTAGCTGAGCAGATTCGAAGCTCTATTTCAAGCTTCCCTTAGCCAGGTGCACAGAAAAGCACACCATTACCATAAATCCCGCTGCTCCTTTCAAGAATAATCACCGTAATTCTTCGTTCGAGGTTATATCATCAACAAGAACATCAACGTATCATCCCACGTGTAAATAATCTTCTCAGATTCCATATCCACTGAAGTCTGAAGCAATCCATACCACAAGTTGTCAAGAAACCATTTCCCCCACGTAGTCGAATTGATGCAGTCAGTCTCTTAGACTAGAGCTCACGAACCCGAATACACATATACCCGAAGACAAAGAAACTTATACCATTGAAGTAGCAGATTAAGTCCAATAGCCAAAGAATAACCCCGATGTATACTTTTCTCTCCCCCAGAAGAAAGTGTATGAAGCTCAAGAACCCGAAGTACCCGAATGCCCAAAGAGAGAATAACCGATAACATTAAAGAAGCATGCCGAATCACTGATTATCTCTGCGGGTGACAATCTCTGCGGATGTCAACACCGGAATAAGTGATTATATCTCTGAATCACTTATTAAGCCCTCAAGTAAAACAGCTGAGCATCCCCAATGTACACAATCTCTCTCCCCTGATGAATGTGATAACATCAAAATCATCACACACTTGTGTACCTCTTTCATCTTCAGAAACTAACTCTTCCATCTCTTCCCCCACATAGTTGGAATAAGAACACTAAACGCCTTGATGAGTAAAACCTTGAGTTTCTCTGCGGTCATGACATTTGTTTTCTCGGGATATCTTCAATCACTTAGAAGTATTAAGCTCATCAAGTTTACTCGCCATGAGTCAAACCTTGAGTTTCTCTGCGGTAATAACATTTGTCTTCCCGGGATATCTTCAATTACTTAGAAGTATTAAGTTCATCAAGTTTACTCGCGTTTAGATGCTTGTCTCCTTCCCCCTTGCTGGTTTTGACACTTCAGAATCAGCAACTCTTTGTAAGCCCAAATACTTGAAATCTTTTGAGAAGAACACTATAAGCACAAATATATCTGTGAGAATCAACTTGCTGAAGCAGAATGTGAGCAAGTCTAATTGGGGATTAAATCTGGCTTTTCACTCTCCCCCAATTAGTGCTCTCCCCTAAACCGACAATCTTTTAATAAATGACCAGAATAAGAAGAAGTCTTTTGATAATCAAATGCAACTCGTCTTTAGTCTTCTAACATGTAGCAGAGAATGTAGAACAGACTGTAGACTCGACCTTCTTCAAGATTATATAGTTGGGGAATAGATAGTTAACATCTTCAACTCACACCAAAAAGCATCTCACCAAAAAGCATCCCAATTAACTTACATCTTGCATATCCCCTTAGCTAAAATCCCTCCCAATCAAACAAGAACAGAAGGATGTTCATCAAGAAAAACAGCAATCAGGCCTCAACGAACACACAAGATGGTAACACCAAACTACCAATCACATCAAACAAGAACAGAGAGATTGTTCGGAATCATCATGTTGATGTATACGTGAAGCATTAACCGGAAGCACTTTGTCGATAAACTCATCAATCCGAGTGAAGATGTCAACCAACGGCTCTTCGAAGAAACACCATGTAAAGATGATCCGATCAGTAGAAGCTCGGTTCTTACATGAGTTTGGAGCCGTTTGACCATTTATTCTCATATATCAATCAACCATGCAAAATTATCATACTTCTTCTCCCCCTCAAGAATTGCATACGGAGATGCCATTCTTGATTAAACAAGTGAAAAACATCCAAATGTAGTCAATTCACACTTCTCCCCCGCAAAATTAGCACAGGATGTTGCCATCGTCATCATAGTTGAGCAAGTGGAATAAGAAAACAATCATCGGTAGTCCGGTTCACTTGATAAATGAAAGCGCACGGAAAAAGCATGAAGCATGTTGATTAGAATGGTCATTAATGAGAAGATTTCTCTTCTTTCGAAGATAAAGCGCACTGACACGTACACTTTTCTTTTCTTTAGAGAACGAGGCATGAACTGATGTGTTCATACGTCATAAGAAGATTTCTCTTCTTTCGAAGATAATGCGCACTGAAACGTACACATTTCTTTTCTTTAGAGTACGAGGCCTGAACTGAAGTGAACAGACGTCATAATCTCTCTATTTTCAGCTCTCTTGGCAAAATATGTAATCAACCCCATTATCATTCAGTAGGCTCTTTGTCGTGACAGCTGATGGAGAAAGCCCAATATGATGAATTTGACCCTGAAGTAGAATAACCCAAACTCGTGACTTAAACTTGCACATGTGTAACAAAGAGCGGTGTCGAGAATTCATGCCCATTTGAATCTCTAAGTACTCTATACTCTTCAACCAACCAACCATCAAGTAATAGACGTACATCACCTCTTGAAAATCCACAATTGAATGTGACACTGAGCACTACAACGTAACTCCTTAAAGTGATAGTTATTTTGTGGTGGTAAGAGCCCAATTCCCCCAAGTGGTAAAAGAAAAGGTAAAAGACACCCAACAATAACTAGATTTCCAAGTCTTCGTTTTTGATAATAAGCTCGAGCAAGGATCATGAAGAATCTTCATCCAACCATCCCCGATACCTTCAGATACTAAGTACACTCGCCCGTGATAATTTACTTCAACCTCAAATAAATAATATTGAATCGCCGTTGTCACATCCTCTGGTTAACTGCTCAAATCTAGCCTTCTTTGACATTTAAACGAACTCTGATAATGGTTTCATCCCGACCATGGTTAAAAGCACATAACCCCGTAAAACCATGTAATAACCAAACTGCCACGAAGATAACCCAAACACACATCCAATTCATGAAGTACACCCTTTTATCCCTTCTTTGAAGTAGAAACCGTAGCACCAGCATTAGACAAGATCCAGAATTACACTTTCTCTTCTCCAAGATGGTTCCATCATTACGGGATTTTACAACTCTATGATTTAAACTGAGAAATAGTCCTTTCGCAGGATTTTACAAAACCACGAATAAACCGTAAGATAGATCCGGAAATGCACTTTACTAATACCAGGATGTTTCCATTGTCACGGGATTTTACAGGTCTATGATTTAAACCGAGAAATAGGTTCTTTCACGGGATTTTACAAAATCAAGACAAAACCGTAAACAATATCAGTTTGAATGTTTTATGACAACTTTGGTTTTGGTGAATATCTGTTTTTAGGGTAACATGCAGCGGTTCTTCAACGATTCTTCATCACCAACAACAATTCTTTACCCATATGTAGACAACTTCACAAACCATACTAAGTCACGTAGTATATACTACTTCCCGCTGAGGTTGACCGTAAAACATCAAAGTACACGTTTCTCCCCCATGATGGTTTCGAACTTTCGGAAGCGTCATAACGTGTACGACCATCTGCACGAGAAGTTCTTGTCATAAGCACACATCTTGAAAAGTCATGACTGACGCTGAAGATTCTTGAAAGATTTTGCTTAGACTGCGAAGTATCGAAAACGTTCTGTGACGTTGAATAACCCAAGAGAATTGCTGTAATTGAGCTTCCATCGATTCATCGGCTAATAGTAATGACCACATATGTGAGAGCATTTCGCGTCAATAATACCGTACAAAAAAAAACCCCGTAGTCGTTTTTCATCAAATTACCGCGCAAGCCGTGAATTAAGTATCCTCCCGTGAAAAATTACCATACCAAAAAATACCAACTTATTTAGACAAAATAAATTTTGTATCCGTGACCTCAATCAGTTAATACTCTCGACAGCCCATTAATCCGATCATCCCAACAAACAATTTCAGCCCAATGAAAAAATACAGAAGCCCAAGTAGTAGCCTTCAATACTGCTCGAACTAAGCTCACAGCCCACCAATATAAATTACTCTTTAGGCCTATATCATTCTCACGATCCACGAGGCCCAATCAACTCCAAGATCCAACTACTATAGCTAAACCGGTCCATGTGATAGTCAAGAGATACCCAACCCTAAGTTTTTGGGATATAAAACACTCACAAGTCACAAACTTTACCCTAATTCGTTTCATCATCCGCCCCCATCTCAAAATAAGTCACTACCCCTAAAATCTCTCATATTAGCCAAACTCTTAACGTTAATGTGTTTCCAATCAAATCTGAAGACAAAAACGTATCTCCTCCTATCATCAGTAATCTCACAGCATCCCAACTCTAATACATCTCACAAACAAATCGGCCCTCATTATGAACGATTAATTCATCTTGCTACAGAGATGGCAATAACCTTGCTTAAACACCACAGGGATGGTATGATGCGAGAAAGATTTGACCAAGTAGTTCAAGGTAGGTATTAAACATGTATTTACATTTTCCTTATAACTGAACAAGGGGAAGGATGAAACCCTTAATGGTTTTGTTCATTCTTCATTAGGTTCGAATATTATATACATGTTTTTGATACCATTAATCAACGAACGAGAAGACGAGGAATAACAGTTTGTTGTTATTTTCATTCTCTTGAAGTTCGAATATGACCAAGAAGCTTAGACTTCAAATGGTGTCTTAGTTATTTAGATCAATGATGATAAATGTTCAACAAACAAGATCTTTGAGAGATTAAAAGATTGAACTCGATCTGAGATTTTGTGATGTTATTGAATTAAGCTTTGAGTCTCGTTGAAGTTGATAATGAGTTTATGATAACCTAAGGTCAACTGATTATTTCATATCAGTTTGGTATTAGTGGTCAAGAGTATTGTTGAGGTCCTTTTAGTTTACTGTATTTTGTGGTCGTTGTCATTACATCTTCTTCATCCTTTCTGTTTTCAAAGCAAGTCGCTAGGTTACTGGTCAGGTCGCTAGCAACATGTCAAGTCGCTAGCTAAGTAGCTAAGCCAACTCGCTAGCCAACTCGCTAGCCAAGTCGCTAGCCAAGTTGCTAGCCAAGTCGCTAGCACTGTTATTTGACTCAATAGTCAAACAACCTTAAATCGCTATATTTCATCAAAACAAGTCGCTAGACAACTTTCAAAATAACTCGCTACTTGAATTCAAAGAATATAGACAACTTGTAAATACAAGTCGCCACTATGCTTGACACAAGTCGCTTAGGAAGAATGACCCAACTCGCTAGCATGAATAAATCAGTTTTCCGATGAGTTTTTCCGACAATTTTTCCGGCCAGCTTCAAATTTACCCAGAAACAACAGTTTTGACCCATAAAAATGTGACTTTGACCACAGAAAAGATGTCACAGTTTGCTTTACCCAGAAAGATGCATTGATTGACATGTTGTTTAGACCTCATGAATCTGTCCTTCTCACCACAAAAATATGCATAACAAGAATGATATGACTATGTTCTTAACAGGACTGATATGACCAAAGAAAAGGACAAATTCATTGTAAAACCAGTTTTCACCACAGTTAAGAAAAATATATCCGACCATAAACATATTTCACCACAGTTTTCACAACAGTTTTGACCATCAAGAAATACCAATACAGTTAATGATGTAAAAACAGTTAACACGAATAAATCATCAAAACACAACAACCTTGGCTCTGGTACCAATTGTAGGATCGTTATTTTTATGTGTTTGATGATTCGGGTGGTCTTGGGAGATCAAAATACATGTTTGCCATTAGAGAGAGAAAGTTAGAGAGTTGGGTGGTTTCTTGGTAGAGAGTTACTTCACAAATGTTGAATATTAGATTGAAAAGCACCAACCCTTCCATGGATGGAAGGGGTATTTATAGTTACATGAGAAACGACCTCCTATCGGCCTGTGGATCAGGGATACAGTGGGTAAAGACCCGTCCTTCCTCCACGGTGTTGCTCTAAACAAAACTACGCTACAAACTAACAATTAAACTACTTAATAACGTAAACAACGACAAATCTACGAGCTAACATATGCTAGACTATTATTGGGGTGACCGACTCTTTAACATGGAATTTTCTAATTCCTAACAATGCATACTTGGCACTAGGCATAGAACAAGGCATCACAGCTTTATCTTTCGCACCTAAGGATTTAGGACAAGTTGCTCTTAAGCATTCTAGCAGCTCCTGAGATCGTTTGGCCTGAATGCAAGCAAACCTAATTTCTCTATCAAGTGGCTTATTTATGAAATCCTCTTCTACAATCTCACGGAGACATTCAAGACTATCCTTAAGGCGAGCAAAATAGTTATGAAATAAAAATTCGTTATTCCTTAGATGAGGAGAAATGTAT
This sequence comes from Chrysanthemum seticuspe, assembly GCA_019973895.1. Taxonomy (NCBI): domain Eukaryota; kingdom Viridiplantae; phylum Streptophyta; class Magnoliopsida; order Asterales; family Asteraceae; genus Chrysanthemum; species Chrysanthemum seticuspe. The sequence continues at coordinate 213,820,035 of BPTQ01000009.1, read as the reverse complement.
TTAACAATCACGGTATATTTGCAGTCTGTAGATGACTTCGATGCAACATTCTCATTGAAGACAAGTGGCATTTTCCCTTTTTCCTGACTCTTCAGATTCTCAATTTCCTTTTGTAAAGACGTTATTTTTTCGTTGTTCTTGTCACAAGTGAATTTCATTGAATCATATAAATCTTTAAATTGTAGTTTAACTTTTTCATTTTCTTCTAGAAAACTCTCATTTTCCTTTTGTAAAACATTAACCAAGTTTTGAAGATGAAAAGTTTGAGAATACTGAGAATCTAAAGGAGGAGGCATTTGGGAGCCAGTCACATTGTTCTTTTCACCCTTTAATTGTGCAATTTGGGTTCTTAATTTTCTGATTGTGTTACAATGAGCTCGAATCTGTTCATCACGTTTGCTAATTTCAAAAACTGCATCAAATTCAGGAGCATCCAAAGATGTCTTGACATTTGAGGTTTTAACATTTTCTTTTAGATGTTGATATTATAATTGCAAAGCAAGATGCTCAACTTCCAATTTAGAAAACTGTTTCACCAGGTTATCATGATCATCCTGTTCAACTTTCTCATGCAATTTAGAGTTGGTTTTCTCAAGCTCAATGACACGATCATGGGAGACTTTCAGATCAATAGATAATTCATGAAATTGGGATGCATTAATTGAACAATTCGTGGCAGTGTAAAACACATCTTGAGTGATACATTCAGAAATCAGATTCTCATTTAAGGTATGCAAGTTTTTCCTCTCAATCTCATTGTATTTTAATATTAGAATCCATCCCCTTTTTAAGACTCTCAAATTGATCTTTTAATTGTTTAAAAAAGGGCATGACCTCAGTTAAATAGCATTCTTTAGTTTGCTCAAAACCCCTTTCCCCTTCAGTTATCCCAGTGGGTGTGATTCTTTTCTTACATGTTTTCTCAAAATCAACAAATAACTGATAGTTAACATACTAACTGATCAAGGTTTTGCTCTTAGTGGGAATAGATCTAGGAATTAAATGCATTGGTGTATTGGGGGGATATATAATGGCAGGAACCATTCTCCTACATGGGGGATTCTGTGCAACAAACTCATCAGCTTTTTTCATGTCCATATCCTTTTTCCAGAACACTTGTTCAGGGGTCAGCTGTGTTTGAGGTCTAAACTTGTTAAATGCAATCCAATTATCCTTAGCATAGTTTGGTGTTTTAAAACTGATGTTGTTTTCTATGCATGAGGGGCTCTTAAGTTTTTCATCCAATTTCTTCCTAGTAACCTCTTCTAACTGCTTATCTTCCTCAGTGCACTCAGCGCAACTAGGTTTCTGCCTAGGCTTAAGGATTTCATAGCCATCATAGATAACCTTCTGAGCTTCTTTTGCTTTCTTACCATACTCAGGGTTGGGTTCCTTAATAATGGGAATACTATGCTTATCGCTTAAAACTCTATGCTTAGTGACCATGTGAGCAGTCTGAATGGTGTTCCCTTGTATGTACAACTTATTTTCAAGCTTGTTTTTCAAAGTTTTTAGATTAGAAAAGTCATTCAAAAGTTTTGATTCCTTAGCGTTAAATTCTTGTTTAAGCACTTTAACATTTTCTTGAAGCTCTTTCTTTTGCTTAACAATTTTAGAAAGCTTTTCTTGTAAGGAGTTTAACTCTTGTTTTAACACTTCTTCTATAAAATTACTTTTTCTAATAATTGTATGCATTTGGTCATCCATTTCCTGCTCACGGATGGTTAACTCAAACTTGGCACGTTGTTCATAAATAGCAACTTGTTCTTTATAGGCATTTAGTTCAGAGATACCAGAATCATCAGGGGCACATGCAGTGTATTCATCAAAAACATAGTCATCATTGACTGCAGAAGATGCATCACTTGGTTCAATCACACTCTCACTTTGGATCACATATTGATCATATGGGACAATATTATTATTACCCATATTAGCAATATCGGAGTCCCAAGTTTCCTGTGATTGCACTTTATCATGCATCTTTTGCTGATCAACATCATCATATAGTTTTAATACCTCTTAGATGATTGATTCTTTGGATGGACCAGCTTGCTGTGATGATGAGACCTTTGGAGAGACCATTGGAGAAATGCTAGCGATGAAAATTGTCTGTGCAGTAGGTTCATCATCGACGTCAGAGTCGTATGCATCACAGTCAGCGACTTGAAAGGCATTCTGATGATTATGACCTATCTCCTGAATTGGCTGCCCATCCACATCTGCATCATATGTCTTGGCATTTCCCTTAGCAAGAAACAGCAACTCCTCTTCATCCAAAATAGCACCATTATCCTGAGCTTGCACAAGTAACATCTTGTCTCTGAAGTACTATGCATTTTGAGGACGTTTTGGAGATGTGCAGTTCCTTGCTATATGTCCATCACCACTACAGTTGTAGCACTTAATTGGCTTTGCTTGACCTTGATTTCCATTCCTTCCCTGATTCTGATTTGCAACATAACCTCCATCTACTCCACCTCTTCCCTGTTCATATTGCCTTCCTTGAACTGGTTGCACCATAACTTTTCCATCTCTGACAGTAGCTTGATTGTGTGGATTGGATGCAGTTCTGAGGTTATTGTTGGTGTGTGGGGTGGAATTCATATTTTGACTAACCATTAGAGACAGTTGATTGATGAAGTTTTCCATGAATGTGTTCGAGTCTGGAGGCTTATATGCTGGATCAGGGATGAGTTTGTAATTACCATTACCCGTGGGTATGACTTGTGAAGCTTTGGTGGTAATTCCAATATTTTTGTAAAAGGTTGTTGAATCATTTGAAGAACTTGTTTCTCCCTGTTTAGTTTTGAACTGTTCAAGAATCCTTCGTTCAAACATAGCATGTCTCTCATTCTGAAGAAGGAATGCATACAGTTGCTCATAGTTGGTGTTCTTCAATCCTTTGGTTAGCTTCACAGATGTGACAAATTTATGCCATTCGGGATTCATGTTGTTCACAAACTTTGAATTCAGCTGAATATTTGGCATGGTCATTTTGATATTCCTCATATCATTCACCAGCTTGTGGAATCTCACGTAATACTCATAGACACTTTCTTCTGGCTTCATCTTAAAGTGCTCAAATTCATCATACAGTTGTGATTCTCTGTCTTCCTTAGTTAATTCAGAACCCGATAGAAGCATCTTGACATTATCCCAAACCGCCTTGGCTTTAGTGTTATGATTGATAAGCTTGTAGATATCTTTTGGAAGACCCTGAAGTATAATGTTTGAAGCCCTGATATCAGCATCGAATCTCTTTTTCTCCTTATCACTGAGCTCATCATACGTCTTTGGTCTGTCCAATCCAAAGATCATTGTTCCATCTGCAGCAGTATCAATTATGTCTCTGGTTGTCTCAATCTGATAAGGTCCTTCATCAATTAACTTGAGAATGTTGACTCCATTTTCCTTTCCTAGACAATACAGTCTGATTTGTTGAGCCCATGAGTCGTAGTCAGTTCTGTCAAGCATGGGTGGACAAGTGTCAGAACCAGCTGCTTGAACGTCCTCAGCTACAGTAGAGATGATTGTAGGCACGTTGGTAGACATGTTTACAGATTTCACGGGATTTTATAACTCTATGATTAAACCGGGAAATAGATTCTTTCATGGGATTTTACTAAATCAAGAGAAAACCGTATTAGAAACAAAAATCTACCAAGTCGCTATATCCCTTGAGACAAGTCGCTAAGTCACCAAGTCGCTAAGTGCAAGTCGCTAAAGCACTAAATTGCTAGGCAGACAAGTCGCTAAAGAACAACTCGCTGTGAGCCAAGTCGCTAAACACAAGTCGCTAAATAACAACTCGCTAAAGACTCAAGTCGCTGTGAATCAAGTCGCTAAACACAAGTCGCTACCTCAACAAATCGCTAAGCTGACAAGTCGCTAAATAACAACTCGCTGAGATCAAGTTGCTAAGAACAACTCGCTAGTAACTATAAAGACAAGTCGCTAGAAATAATAGAAACAAGTCGCTAACCCAACCAAGTCGCTAGCCAAAGTGGAACCTCCACTAACTTGTACTGTTTGTCGGCTTGTCTCAATAGACAAGTCGCTAAGATCAAGTCGCTACGACTTAAACTACAACTCGCTGGAAATTACTAAAGCAAGTCGCTACGATGAAAATCACTCCGAGACTCAAGTCGCTAAGATGAATAAACTTCAAAACCACACTTTACAATCCAAAACAAGCTCAACCACAGTGATTCAAGCTTTCCAAATCAAAACCCAAGCACTTACAATGATTATAAACACAAAAGTACACACAAAATTCAAACTTTAACACAAGAAATGATCCAAATGATGCAAAAACCACTAAACCTTTTCAAACCCAAAAACCATATAAAACCACTTGAAATCCCAGGATATGTAAGAGAGATGATCAAACCATGGCTCTTGATACCAATTGATACACATTGGATTTCACAAACACATCATACCATGATCAAACTAGGCGTACAACTTAAGGTTTTAGAGAGAGAAAGAGTTAGAGGTTTGGGAACTTAGTAAGAGAAAGTGAAAATCTTATTATGAGCTCCAACTCTCTACCTTGGGAGGTAGAGAGTATTTATAGTCTTACACAAATCGCCACCTACGGGCTGTGGATCAGGCATACAGTGGGTAAAGACCCGTCCGTCCTCCACGATATTACTTAACAAACTACTTATTAACATTAAATAACTACGAATACGAGCTTTCTAACGGTTACATATACTTGAGGTGACCGATACTTTAATGACTGAATTTTCTAATTCCTAACAGACCAAAACACAGTCACCAAATCTTAGTGAGCCAAACCATAACAAAAGATATCATACAACCATTCAAACAAAACATTGTTAATTAAAATTTAACAACATAAACCATAAACACAAACAAGTAGAACCAAACCATAACAACACATATCAACATATAACCATTCAAACATTTACCTCTTTACCATCCCTTCTTTGACTTACTTCTCTTTACCCTTGACTATTGTTAGGAATTAGAAATTCCCGGTATTAAAGAGTCGGTCACCTCAAGTATATGTAATCGTTAGAAAGCTCGTAGTCGTAATTATCTTAAGTTAAGTAGTATTTAGTTTAGTATCACCGTGGAGGACGGACGGGTCTTTACCCATTGTATGCCTGATCCACAGCCCGATGTGTGGCGTTTTATGTAAGACTATAAATACTCTCTACCTTCCAAGGTAGAGAGTTGGAGCTCATAATAATATCTTTCACTTTCTCTCACTAATTTCCCTAAACCTCTAACTTTCTCTCTCTAGAATTCCATCTATATGCTACTTTGTGTTATGGTTTGATGTGTATGTGATAAGTTATATCTTACAATTGGTATCAAGAGCCATGGTTGGATCATATCTTGCACATCTTTGGATTTCTAGTGGTTTTTAGGTGGTTTTTGAGTTTAAAAAAGTTTAGTGGTTTTTGCATCATTTGGTTGATTTCTTGTGTTAAAGTTTGAATTTTGTTAGTACTTTTATGTTTAGAATCATCACAAGTGTTTAGGTTTTCATTTGGTAAGCTTGAATCATCTTGGTTGGGTTGTTTTTGGATTGAAAAGTGATGTTTATATGGTTTTTCAAGCTAGCGACTTAGCTCACGGACTATTCTCTTCATAGCGACTTGCTTTACAAATTTGTAGCGAGTTACAGCTTTAGACCTAGCGAGTTAGATCTAGCGAGTTAAAGTACAAGTAGTGGACTCTCCACTACGAGTAGCGACTTGGTGGTAGCGACTTGGTCTGTAGCGAGTTACTACTTAGCGACTTGCATTTGTCTAGCGACTTGGGACTCTAGCGACTTAGTGGTGTAGCGAATTAAGTGTTAGCGACTTAGTGCATTATCTTCTAGCGACTTAGTGCATTATCTTCTAGCGACTTAATGCATTATCTTCTAGCGACTTAGTGCATTATCTTCTAGCGACTTGACTGATTGTTTACGGTTTTCTCTTGATTTAGTAAAATCCCGTGAAAGAATCTATTTCCCGGTTTAATCATAGAGTTATAAAATCCCGTATAATCTGTTAACATGTCTACCAACGTTCCTACTGTAATCTCCACTGTTGCCGAGGATGTTTAAGCAGCTGGCTCAGATACTCGTCCACCCATGCTTGACAGAACTGACTACGATTCTTGGGCTCAACGAATCAGACTGTATTGCCTTGGAAAGGAAAATGGTGTCAACATTCTCAAATCCATTGATGAAGGACCATATCGAGTTGAGACGACTAGAGACATACTTGATACTAATGAAGATGGTACTCCTGTTTACGGAATGGACAGACCTAAGATGTATGATGAGCTTGATGATAAGGATAAAAAGAGATTTGATGCAGATATCAGGGCTTCAAACATTGTTCTTCAAGGTCTTCCTAAAGACATCTACAAGCTGATCAATCATAACACTGATGCTAAGGCAGTTTGGGATAATGTTAAGATGCTTCTCTCAGGTTCAGAATTAACTATGGAAGACAGAGAATCCCAACTCTATGACGAATTTGAGCACTTCAAGATGAAACCAGATGAGAATGTCTATGAGTACTATGTGAGATTTCATAAGTTAGTGAATGACATGAGGAACATCAGAATGACTATGCCTAACATTCAGCTGAACTCAAAATTTGTGAACAACATGAATCCAGAATGGCACAAGTTTGTCACCGCTGTGAAGCTCACTAAAGGATTGAAGAATATAAACTATGAGCAACTCTATGCCTTCCTCCTTCAGAATGAGAGACATGCTATGTTTGAAAAATTGATTCTCAATCAGTTCAAAACCAACCAGGGAGAGACAAGCTCGTCTAATGACTCAACAGCCTTCTACTCAAACATCGGAATCACAACCAAAGCTTCACAAGTCATACCCTTGGGTAATGGTAATCACAAACTCATTCCTGATCCTATGTACAAACAAGCTGATGCTGATGCACACGTGGGAAACTTCATTAATCAACTAGCTCTTCTGATTAGCCAAAACATGAATTCTCTCCCACAAACCAACAACAACCTCAGAACAGCATCTAACCCACACAATCAAGCTACTGTTAAAGATGGAAGGATCGTGGTGCAACCAGTTCAGGAAAGACAATATGATCAGGGAAGAGGTGGTGCTGGTAGAGGTTATGTGAGCAATCAGAATCGAGGAAGGAATGGTAACCAAGGTCAAGCTAAGCCGATCAAATGCTATAACTGTGGTGGTGAGGGACACATTGCAAGGAACTGCACATCTCCAAAGCGTCCACAGAATGCTGATTACTTCAGAGATAAGATGCTGCTGGCACAAGCTCAGGACAATGGGGCTGCTTTGAATGAAGAGGAATTGCTGTTTCTTGCTGAGGGCAATGCCAAGACCTATGATGCAGATGTGGATGAGCAGCCTATTCAGGAGATAGGTCACAATCATCAGAATGCCTTTCAAGTCGCTGACTGTGATGCATACGACTCTGATGTGGATGATGGACCTACGGCACACACAATTTTTATGGCTAGCATTTCTCCAATGGTTTCTCCCAAGGTCTCCTCTTCACCACTAGCTGGGCCATCCCATGACAAGCTCATCTCAGAGGTATTAAAACTATACGATGATGCTAATGTGCAACAGATGCATGACAAAGTACAATCAACTGAAACTATTGAATCAAATATTGAAAATATGGGTAATATCGATATTGTCCCATATGATCAATATGTGAAACAAAGTGAAAGTGAAGTTGTACCAAGTGATGCATCTTCTGCAGTCAACAATGACTATGTTTTTGATGAATACACTGCATGTGCCCCTGATGATTCAGTAATTTCTGAACTAAATGCCTATAAAGAACGTGTTGCTATTTATGAACAACGTGCAAAATTTGAATTGACCACTCGTGAGCAGGAAATGGATGACCAAGTAAGTACAGTAATTAGAAAAAGTAAGTTTAGAGAAGAAGTATTGAAACAAGAATTAAATTCCTTGCAAGAAAAACTTTCTAAAACAGCTAAACAAAAACAAGAACTTCAGGAAAATGTGAAAATGCTTAAGCAAGAATTTAATGCAAAGGAATCAAAACTCTTGAGAGATTTTTCTAATCTGAAAACTTTGAAAAACAAACTTGAAAACAAGTTGTACATACAAGGAAACACCATTCAGACTGCTCACATGGTCACTAAACATCGAGTCTTAAGCGATAAGCATAGCATTCCCCTTGTTGAGGAACCAAATCCAGAGGTAATTAAAAAGGCTAGAAATGCTCATAAGGTGCTTTATGATGGTAATGAAATCCTTAAGCCTAGGCAGAAACCTAGTTGCGTTGAGTGCACTGAGGAAGATAAGAAATCAAATGAAATCACTAGGGAAAAGATGAATAAGAAACAAAATGATCCCAAATGCAAAGAGAAAAACATAATTATCACTCCTCACGATTACAAGAAGGAAAACTGGATTTCCTTGAACAAGTTTAAGCCTCAGACATTGTTGACTCCCGAACAAGTCTTCTGGAAAAAGGATTTAGATAAGCAGAAAGCGGAAAATATTGTTGAAACAAACCCTCCCCTTTGGAAAATGCCTAGAGCGACTGTGTATCCTCCTAATACACCAATGCATCTTGTACCTAGAACAATTGCCACTAAAAGCAAGACATTAATTAGCCAATACGTTATATTTCAACTATTTGTTGATTTTGAGAAAACTTGCAAGAAAAGGATCACACCCACTGGTATAACTGAAGGAGAAAGGGGTTTTGAACAAATGAAAGAATGTTATTTAACTGAGGTCATTCCCTTCTTTAAACTTCTAAAAGATCACTTTGAGAGTCTTAAAAAGGGGATAGAAACTGATATTAAGGGAATGGAAAAGGAATTTGATGCAATGGTTGTTGAAGTTAGTAACTATGAGCGTGCACTGAAATATAATGAGATTGAGAGAAAGAACTTGCATACATTAAATGAGAATCTTATTACTGAATGTGTTGCTCAAGATGTGTTTTTCACTGCTTCAAATTGCTCTATTAATGCTTCCAAATTTCATGAACTATCTGTGGCCCTGAAAGTCTTCCATGATCGTGTCATTGAGCTGGAAAAAACTAATTCTAAACTAAACGAGAAAATTGAACTGGATGATCACGACAATTTCGTTAAACATTTTTCTAAACTAGAAGTTGAGCATTTTAATTTACAACTAAAATATCAACATCTTAAAGAAAATGTCAAAACTTCAAATGTCAAGACATCTTCAGATGCTCCAGAGTTTGATGCAGTTTTTCAAATTAACAAACGTGATGAACAGATTCAAGCTCAGTGCAACATGATCAGAAAGTTGAAAGCCCAAATCTCTCAATTAAAGGGTCAAACAAACAATATGACAGGCTCCCAAATGCCTCCTCCTTTAGATTCTTAGAATTCTCAAATGTTTCATCTTCAAAACCTAGTAAATGCTTTACAAAAGGAAAACAAAAGTTTTCTGGAAGAAAATGAAAAGGTTAAACGTCATTTCAATGAGTTATTTGAATCAATTAAAGTCACCCGTAACAATAACAACGAACAAATAGCTTCATTGCAAAAAGAAATTGAGAATCTGAAGAGTCAGGTTAAAGGGAAAATGCCAATGACCAATGGGGAGAATGGTGTATCAAAGGTTCACTCTTGTAATAAATATGCTTTGTCTGTGACATATGTCCCTCCTCATCTAAGAAACAACAAACTTGCTATTCAAACATACTTCTCATCCCTTAAGGATTGCCTAGAATGTCTGCGTGAGATTGTTGAAGAGGATAAGTTAGAGAAACCTCATGATAATGCAATTGGACATGCATGCCTATATGCCAAACGATCTCAAGAAATCTTAGAATGCTTGATCACAATATGCCCAAAGTCATTAGGTGAGAGAGTTAATCCTTTGATTCCATGCTCGATGCCTAAGGCCAAGCATGATATGCACTCGATTCCCAATGTTTTGAATATGAACCGTAGTGTGCCTTTAAGGGGTTCAGATTCTAGATCTGTCAATGCTAAGAAAGAGAACTCAAGTGTGCCTTCTAGGAGTACAAATCTCAGTACCTCTAGTTTTAAGAATGTGAACCGTAGTGCACCTGCATGTAGTTCAGATCCCAGCACATCTAAACAGGTGGTGCAAAGAGTAGTAAAACAAACTAATGTTCCCATTCCCTCTACAGGAGTAATCAGTGACATTAAAGGGAGCAGGTCAAAGTCTCAAGACAATACAAGGAATGATAGGACCTCGCAAGCTAAGAATGTGCACTGGAAAAGAGTAGAAGAACAATCTAGGAACTTTAAGTTTGAATCGAATAAAACGAATCGTGTTGATTCTAGTATTAGCCATAGGCGTACTGTAATTAATTCGAATTCTGATACTATTTGAAAACCTTGTACAGATGTCTGCTTGAATTCTGTTTCTAATCATGAATGTGGTGTTACTGTTCTGCCTAATGATGTTAATTGTCCAGTTAATATTGTTAATGCTAAAATTCTTGCTAAGAAGGCTAAAAGGCAAAAACGAAAGAAAGTTAGAAAACAGTGGAAACCCACAGGAAGAACATTCAGTAAAACATGCTTTTATTGGACACCTGTTGGTCTTAAGACTAATCAGATAATGCCCACTAGAAAATGGATGCCTACTGGTAGAACTATTCCCTTAAGAAGTGATCACACTGTGAACAGGGCTAATACTGACACTAGTATTGCATCTATTCACAACGATTCCATTGCCTCACTTTCTGATATGAATGCTTCTATTTCTGATGTGGGTGTTCCAAACATTGTTACTAACCAAATGGAACCCATTCTTGCATGGGGATCCCAATTATCCAGTTATCCATTCTTGTCTGTGTTCAACTGCAGATCGTTCAAATCGTTCTGTGGTACCTGGACTCAGGCTGTTCCAAGCATATGACTGGAGACCGGTCGGGGCTCATGAACTTCGTGAGCAAATTCATCGGGACTGTTAGATTTGGTAATGATCATTTCGGTGCTATTATGGGTTATGGAGATTATGTTGTTGGTGATAGTGTCATCTCTAGAGAATATTATGTGGAAGGTTTAGGTCATAATCTGTTCTCTGTTGGTCAATTCTGTGATTCGGATCTAGAAGTAGCCTTCAGAAAACATACCTGCTTTGTTAGAGATCTTAATGGTAAGGAACTGTTAAAAGGAACTCGTGGCTCAAATCTTTACACCATCTCTATCGATGACATGATGAGGGCCTCTCCAATCTGCTTGTTATCAAAGGCTTCTAAAACAAAGTCATGGTTATGGCATCGTCGTCTCAATCACTTGAACTTCGGCACCATCAACGATCTTTCCAGAAAGGACTTAGTTGTAGGTTTACCTAGACTAAAGTATGAAAAGGATCATCTTTGTTCAGCATGTCAATTGGGAAAAAGCAAGAAGTATGCCCATAAACCCAAACCTACTAACTCTGTCACAGAAGTTCTTCATATGATTCATATGGATTTATGTGGACCAATGAGGGTGCAAAATATCTTTGGGAAGAAATATGTGTTAGTTGTGGTTGATGATTACTCTAGATTCACCTGGGTCAAGTTCTTGAGGACAAAGGATGAAACTCCTGATATCATCATCAAACTCATCAAACAGCTGCAGGTTCGACTAAACAAAACGGTCAGAATTATCAGAACAGACAATGGAACTGAGTTTGTCAACAAACAACTTAGTGAATTCTATGAAAGCGTTGGAATCATCCATCAAAGAAGTGTTCCACGAACCCCTCAACAGAACGGTGTAGTTGAAAGACGAAATCGTACTCTTGTTGAAGCCGCTAGAACAATGATGATCTACTCAAAGGTTCCAATGTTTCTCTGGGCTGAAGCAATTGCCACTGCATGCTACACACAAAATCGTTCCCTAATTCACACTATTCATGGAAAAACTCCATATGAACTTGTCCACAACAGAAAACCTAATCTATCTTTCCTTCGTGTGTTTGGTGCCTTGTGCTATCCAACTAATGAGGGTCAAGACTTGGGCAAACTTAGGGCTAAAGCTGACATTGGAGTATTTGTTGGATATGCACCAAACAAAAAGGGATACCGAATCTACAACAAAAGAACCCGAAATAGCATGGAAACAATTCACGTTACGTTTGATGAGCTGACCGGTCAAATGGCTCCTGGACACTCCAGCTCAGGACCCGCACTTCAAAATAGTCCTATTGGTTCATCCCTTGTTACAAACTCCTCTCAAGAAACTCCATATGTACCCCCATCTGAAGATGATGTAAAGAAATTGTTTGATCCTATGTTTGATGAACTGTATGATTCAATTACTAATGAGGTGCTGATTCCTACAACAGAGGATGCTTATATTCCTGTGAATGAAGTCAATCCCTCAGTATCAATATCTTTAAGTCAAGAAGCACCTGCTGCTGATCCTTCAGTCTCATCAACAAATCATCATTCTTCAAATGTACATCATGGAAATGTTTCTGGCATCAATGATGAAGTTAATCCCTTTGCGACTCCTGAAGATGCTCCATTTGAAAACATATTTGCTACTCCTGAATCATCATCAGAACCATCTTCTTCAGGAGACATCGACTCAGCTACCTCAGTTCCTCAACAACTGCCACATGAACACCTCAGAAAATGGACTCACGATCACCCCTTAGACAACATCATTGGAAATCCCTCTCGTCCTGTATCAACCCGGAAACAACTCGCAACCGATGCCTTATGGTGCTTCTTCAACTCCGTACTATCTAAGATCGAACCAAAAGATGTTAAAACTGCCATGAATGAAGATAGCTGGTTCAATGCCATGCAAGATGAAATTCATGAGTTTGATCGTCTTGATTTATGGGAGTTAGTACCTGCTCCAGATTGTGCTATGATTATAGCTCTCAAATGGATCTTCAAAGTAAAACTTGATGAGCATGGTGATGTGTTGAAGAACAATGCTCGATTAGTTGCTAAAGGATATCGTCAAGAGGAGGGTATAGACTTTGAAGAATCTTTTGCTCCAGTTGCTCGAATCGAGGCAATCAGAATCTTTCTGGCTAATGCTGCTAGTAAGAACATGGTAGTATATCAGATGGATGTAAAGACGGCATTTCTGAACGGAGATCTTAAAGAAGTAGTCTATGTCAGCCAACCTGAAGGATTTGTGAATCAAGAGCATCCTACTCACGTTTATCGTTTGAAGAAGGCTCTTTACGGTTTAAAGCAAGCTCCAAGGGCATGGTGTGATACATTGTCAAAGTTTCTTCTATCAACCGGATTCATCAAAGGAGCAGTTGATCCTACATTGTTCACCAGGAAGTCAGGCAAACATTTAATTCATGTTCAAATTTATGTTGATGATATTATTTTTGCCTCGACAGACCCAATGGAATGTGATCGTTTTTCAAATGAAATGAGTTCAAAGTTTCAAATGTCAATGATGGGACAAATGTCATTTTTCTTGGGATTACAAATTTCACAAAGTCCCGGAGGCATTTTCATAAATCAATCTAAATATGCAACAGAGATTTTAAAGAAATTTGGATTTGATTCATGTGACCCTGTTGACACCCCCATGATTGACCGAACCAAACTAGATGAGGACCTCTCAGGGATCATGATTGACCAAACGAAATATCGGAGTATGATTGGATCCCTGATGTATCTCACTGCTAGTAGACCAGACATCTTGTTCGATGTTTGCATGTGTGCTAGATACCAGGCTAAGCCTACTAAAAAGCACCTTGAAGCAGTTAAACGGGTCTTTCGGTATCTCCAAGGAACCATCAATATGGGTCTTTGGTACCCGAAGGACACCGGTATGTCACTAACGGCCTATGCAGATGTTGATCATGCAGGTTGTCAAGATACACGTCGAAGTACGTCAGGAGGTGCTCAGTTTTTGGGTGATAAGCTTGTGAGCTGGTCTTCAAAGAAGCAAATGAGTACTTCTATTTCCTCTACAGAGGCTGAATACATAGCCATGTCATCTTGTTGTGCTCAAATCTTATGGATGAGATCTCAATTATCTGACTATGGCTTTGAATTCAACAAAATCCCTCTGTACTGTGATAATAAAAGTGCTATTGCTCTCTCATGCAACAACGTTCAACACTCAAGAGCAAAGCATATCGACATTCGACATCATTTCATCAGGGAACAAGTGGAAAAAGGTGTGGTGGAACTATATTTTGTGAGGTCTGAATATCAGTTAGCAGACATCTTCACCAAAGCTCTTCCAAGAGAACGTTTTGAGTTTATTCTTCCACGTCTTGGCTTGAAAAGCCTTCAACCAGAAACACTCAAACGTCTTCAGGAGGAAGACGAGGAGTAAAGGTCTTTCTTCTTCTATCTCTTGTATATATCTATTCGAAAAACAAAATACAAAATTATAAAACCTTCAAAAATCAAATAGAAAAATATAAAACTTTCAAAATCCATAAAAATTTGAAAAATTCGAAAAATCTTCAAAAAATATTGTCATTTTGTCATGTTTCTCTCGATTCGATAATATCTACGGTCTTGATGTTGTCATTCAAAGAATGACACGGGACTTTAGATGTTGTTCGAATTTTTATATAAAAAAAAAAAAAAAAAAAAAAAAAAAAAAAAAAAAAAAAAAAAATTCAAAAAATCAAAAAATATTTTTGGGAGAAAGAGAAACAATGGTTTATTGTCATTTTCAGGAAATAACCCGGTTTTAAAAGAAAGAACAGAGCCATGTTTTATCATGTTTTCAAAATTCCATGCTCTGATTCTATAAACATTTATCTGCTGAAAACTAAATGCTTTGAAAAATAACTCGATCTCCATTTTTGATAATCATCAGGACTTATTTGTCATAATCTCTATCTCTCAATCAACAACCTATGTCATTGATTGAGGGGGAGAATGATTTCAATTAAATTAAAAAGTTATTTGGCATTAAATTGTTTTCAAAAGATATACATGCATGTTTTTATCAATGGAGTTTAAAGTCTTAAAATCCGATCCTTATCAGTTAAAACGCTTTCATAATCAAGTCACAATTCCCCTTAAAAGCTTTCAAAATCAATTTAAATCAATAAAAGATCACAAATCTCAAATGATTTGATAATTGTGATCGGGGGAGAATGTGTGATTTAAATTGGATTTAAACTGATAATTAGGTAAATGGTTTTATAAGGATGTACATGCTATCCTGCCCACATGTGACAAACGATTTCAAATTTTCCATGCACATGTTGAGGGGGAGCATCTATCTTAAACCTATGATTTGAAATGTGATCAACTTATCTCAATGTGCAAGGTCCCTCTAGTATGTGCAAAACTCTTTTCAAATCTCGAGGCACATATTGAGGGGGAGCGAATTTATGGAAACCTCATCCTTCCCGGAAATGCTATTTCTACTTGATTTGATGTGGGAAGTGATGTTGATATCTTTTAGAAAATGGTAATCAAAGAAGTTAATTCTTTCTCTTGCCTCCGTGTGCAAAACATTTTCAAATATTTGATGCACATGTTGAGGGGGAGTTCTCGTTCTAAAAATATCAAAAACAATTCAGGTACAAAATACTTTGATAATATATCACAAGTATCTGAATTGATTTTCAAATGGTTTTCAATTGGATCCAATGGCAGATGAACAATACCAAATAGACCGGCCAACTTTACTTTATGTACGGTGATATAAGGATGATAAGGTTAGGTATTGGTTCCCATGATCCGCCAGAACCGGAGGGATCTACCCAGGGACAATCCACTAGTTAGTGTAGAAGTCCTTAGGTATGATGATAAAAGGAGAAAAATGAGATATGGGAAGAGTGCGGACTAAGACTGAGCTAGTACTGGAATAAACCCAACAAGGTTCTAGCTATGAAGTCTCGGTAAGCACTGAAGGGGTTGAAGAATTAAAAAGAATTGAATGAGAAAAGGGTGAAAACAAATAGCCCTCCATTTATTCAACCTTAGGGCAGAAACCGGGTTCAATTCATATGCTACTGATGGTAACATCGGTATTGAAGACAAGACGTCATGGACCCAGTGACGCACTGCACTTCAACTTTCCAAACCACTCAAGTTTCTCTTAAAAGGACTTGTTTCATTCTCACGAGGAACCGACATTATCTATCGACTTTCTCTTAGAGATGGTTGATATTGAAGAAGGAGACTCTCTCCCTAGTCTCCGGCACAGGATCCAAATATGAACAAATTGAGTCTAGAGCCACGAGATCATCAATAAATCTCATTAGGACACTTTCAATGAAGACTCTCTGTTTCACACAATGTGGAAAGAGAGATTATATCTTGAGTCCTACGCACTATCCTTGTGGTATTGCCAGAACATCTGAGTGATGTGTATACATATTCACAATGAAGATGGAAAGCCTTCTGGAGCCAACATCAAACAAGCTCCTGGTAGGTGGCATGTGAGATCTATTATATAGATCAATCATGTGACAACTGAACAAAAACAATGGGGTGATTCAATCTCTTGAATCAATCCTGGTTCAGGATATGGATTGACGGATACCTTTGAAAAACCGGTCTTTGTGCTTAAAAACTCTTTTCTTTAGCACATCGACCGTGTACTAATTTTTCAAACCAAAATGTGTTTTTATGATTGATAATTGATTTTCAATAAAAACCCTCGTTGTATTGCAAAAACAATTTCTATTGAGCAATACACGATTGTTTTTCAAATCTCTTTTCATCAATCAGTGGACTTAAAATTCGCTGGTTCACTCACTCCGTGTTGTCTTCTTTGAGATGTTCCGGTTTGAGAACAGCTAGAACAGCTGCGAAACCCTGTCAAGGAGATTCTTAGGAATCCTACCTGATCACAGGCAGTACTTGTACTGATCAACGGGGAACCGTGGGCCGTGTACCTCAATTCAACGAAAGTGATCAAAGACACTTTCGCGCGATTTATTGCTAACTGTTGTATGCAGGTACACCCGACGTTTGCAGCTGATCAGAATGAAGCGGTCAATCCATAGCCGCATGCTCACACTACACATTCATCTCAAAAGAAATCATGATAAGTGCATCAATGACTCTGATATTTTCACTCCATGCTTCTGCTACGCTGCTGCCAATATCATGATTCAACAAATGCTTCCGCTACTCTGATGAGAAGATATCATGATCCAGAATGTAAGCATGTCGGTCCTAAAGTCACAACATCACATAATACCAACACCACAAAGGATGTGTCAGAGATTGTTGATAGCTGATGATCTCAAATGATGGCTCAAAATCATTATCACGTGGATCAGTAAAAGACCTCCACTTGGAGTATCCAAACATGCAATGTGATGAATCAATGACTACGAGCTTAGAAGCAAAGGACTACATCAAGAATGCAAGAACAATTTTTAATGAAATATCTAGTTGTATTCAATGTAATTTGGTACATGATTGAGGTGACCTCCCTTAGGGGGAGATTGTTAGGAATTAGAAATTCCCGGTATTAAAGAGTCGGTCACCTCAAGTATATGTAATCGTTAGAAAGCTCGTAGTCGTAATTATCTTAAGTTAAGTAGTATTTAGTTTAGTATCACCGTGGAGGATGGACGGGTCTTTACCCACTGTATGCCTGATCCACAGCCCGATGTGTGGCGTTTTATGTAAGACTATAAATACTCTCTACCTTCCAAGGTAGAGAGTTGGAGCTCATAATAATATCTTTCACTTTCTCTCACTAAGTTCCCTAAACCTCTAACTTTCTCTCTCTAGAATTCCATCTATATGCTACTTTGTGTTATGGTTTGATGTGTATGTGAAAAGTTATATCTTACAACTACAACAGCTTGTAAACCAATGATGCAGGTTTTACTGACCAGGTTTTAATATTTATAAACTCTCGTTATAGCTATGGTCTACCCTAATGCACTAATGGGCAGTGTACCCGGTCGCATGAAATGTAGTATTTGGTAAAATCGAGGTCGTCCCAAGAGCTATGTGTGTTGGATTATTACTAAGTCTAGGTGTCACAAATTTTAATATGATTATGATAAGGAAATAATTAATTAACTACTAAAGCAGACAAAAGGCAAAGGATAAATCAATAGAGGAGAGTGGTGCTAACCTAGTTATTCCTCCTAGCTAGTAATGTCTACGTCTACTTACTTCCAATTACTTCAGGTGGGGTCAAAGTCGAGAGGACAACATTTGATCAATTCGCCCTAACCTATCAGCAAAGATGCCACCACAGGAGAAGTCAGGTGTCCCCTCATAAGTCTTGTTGTTCCTGGTCCCCTAAGCCAAGTCATTAAGTACCGCTACATGCTAGATTTATAATAGTGAGTGCCCAGTCGTTAGCAACTTAAACACTCACCCCCTAATTCTTAAGTTCATCCAAACGGTAGGTGATCAGTTGGTCAAATCGCACAAGTAGAAAGGGTCGTCAGTTGGTTATATCTTACCCTTCGCGTCTCAGTCCGCTCACCTAGGGTCAGTTGGTCATATCTCCTAGGCAATTGGCCTCTACTGCCATTCAAAACTACCAAAACAAGGGTAGCTACCAATAAACTATGCATGCATACACTTAGAAATAATTATACGGAAGTAATATAAACGCAAACAAAACAATTAAGGAATCATAATTAGGCCAGCACCAAGAGGTGCTTAGCCGCTCATATTAACCATACAAATCAATTCAATATTCAAAGTTACGAAATACATGAACCGAAAGTAAATAAAATATAAAATGCTAATGCTTATCTTAGGGGAGTGATTTCTCCCTTGGAGACAGCTCCGTATGCTCCTCTAGATCTGCCTTTGGCTTCTTCCCACGTTCTTTGGTTGTTGTGTGTGGAATGGGATGATTTGAAATGCTGGAAATCATGGGGTATTTATAGGCCAGATCTGGGTTACGGCGTAACTAAAATAAGAGTTACGCCGTAATCTTCAATTCCTTTGTTATTTTCACTAGATCTGCTGGTTACAGCGTAACCTTATGAGTGGTTACGCCGTATCTTCAATGTTACTTGGTTATGCCGTGGTTGGTGGAATAGTTACGGCGTAGTTATCAGCGGCGTGGAACCTCATTTGACCTAATATAGTTACGTCGTAGTCTTTAGGGAGAGTTACGCCATAACCTTCTGATGAGTTGGTTTTCTGAGTCACGCTTTAGTTATGGCGTAATGTGAGAGAAGAGTTACGCCGTAACTTCTTCAAAGTCAGCATATTATGATAAATATTTGATATTTCTCCAATTCCGCGTCTCTTTAGCTCCAACGCTCGTAATTTACCTGAAAGTGGAAAACAATAGAAAACAAGCGTAAATCCATATAAATGATATAAATTACAAGCATTATCAGGGGAAATTGACACTTAATATTCAGGACTATTTGATGTTATCAAATATCCCCCCACTTGAACTCTACTTGCCCTCAAGTAGACCTTATTAGAAAGATTCCTAAAAAGATATATCCCAAAACCTGGAAAATATAAGTTTACAAATCCCTTATGCTAGAATAAAACAAAGCCGAACACCTCACGAAATGGGAACGAAACACTCAAATCTCTCAACTATTCTAAGTGTCAATTTCGGGGTGATCACTCAATCGCACAGTCATAGCATGCATTCTATCATAAGCTTGGCGGTTACACAAATCTCCACCACTAGAGTTAAGGGCTAAACAATTCTCGAAGGCAATATGGGTAGACACGACAAAGGTTAAGGGGTGACTCGTCATTACTAACATGTCACGGCGAAGTGGAAAAAATCAATGATACATGACCAAATCCATGGCCAAGATACCAAAGATTGGTCGCTGCATCACCTAGACATGCTTCATGACTAAAGGGTAGGATAAGACATGGGATATATAAATGGTGTAAAATAAAAAACAAGCAGGTAGTCTAAATCTATAACCAAGTCATCACCACTTACCGTCCGTCCAAAGTTCAAGCTTTGAAGTCAAGAGACCAGATCATGAAATACTAGGTAGATGTGTCATTAGAGGACGTCGTGATGGGCACACTACCTTTTCTCCAACTGTTGGCATAATTACCAACTCATATCTTCGAATGTGACCGAGGTGGCCTCCTCGATACTAAATCTATAAAGCTCATAACATAGAGCTTATAACATTGCACTTTACAATAACTAAATAACATAACAACTTTTTTTTTTCGAATCACTTTTTTTTTCAACATAACAATAATAACTAAACATAATATCCCCCCACTTGAGATGAACAATTGGAATTCGGGTGGTATTCAATGATCTTCAGGAATATGTCGTCTACGAAAGTGTGATTTCCGAACCTTTCCACTTGAACCTTGAACTTAGGCAAATGATGACTTCCCAATCACAAATAAAGACTACAGGGTAGGCTAAGGTGTATAGGTGTCTTGGTTTAAAAATGCGCGCATCATTGCGCAAATTGCACGCATCATTGCAATGCATTTGGAATTTCGCATCATGACACCTAATGCAAGGCCATTCCAGATTGCATTCGCAATTGACCGCAATTTATCGCATTTGTGTAATGCTGGCAATAGTCGCAAGTAGTGCAATTTGGAATTTAGGCTGATTTACGAAGCCCAACTATTTTAATAAAGACCTTAGTAAATGACGTCCATAAAAATACACATTGACAACCATAGTTATTGCCATACATCAAAATTACCCCATTTTTATTTCATTTAAGCTCCTGGTGGTGCGACTGATTTTAAAAAGTGAGTAAATTCTTTAATTTACTTTAATGCATAATCAGATAGTTTTCTTCTTTCTATTGTGTAATTCAAGTTGTAAAACTTATATCTTCTTCTTCGATTATAATAATCACATGTGTTATTTTATTAGGTACAAAGTGAGTTAATTTATTTGATTCAACGCTAGAACTCATATATTGTTCAACTTTGACTAAACTTTATAATACTAACTTTTGCTATTGATTTAATTATGAGTAAATTATGATTCTTTGTTACTGATAAAACTTGTATCTTGTAAGTATACTTTTGATATATTTTAACATCATGCCATCATCTACTTTTGAATATGTTAGTGATTAATTTATAAGTTTGTTGTATTTACTTGGTACTTGGTAAAAATAAAATATTTATAAATATATTTTTTTACTTTTTTAATACTAAAGGCATAGTGTTTAAATTGCGCTCGCATTCGCATCACGCAATACGCATCGGCTTTTGGGACCTTGAGCGCATCAGATCGCAAAACGCAATTTTAAACTAAGATAGGTGTATCGAAACAATATATTGGGTTAACAAAATGAAAGGAATGGCTCAGATGGGTGTATCTAGGGGTATCTTGCACTAAAGGTGAGTGCAACAAAAGGGTTTCACATAGGGGTCGAGAAGTCGAGGTGACTAATCGAAAGACACAATGGTAGGCTATTTGAGTGATAATCCTATATTGTTGCCTTCTAAAACTGAAAAGTCCAAATACATCGAGCTAACTCAACATACATCGTCTATGGTCTCGAAATGATGCAAAGGCCAAGTTCTAAAGTTTACAAGCTACCGGCACATTCATAATTTGGTGGATTTGAGGTAAAATATTGGAAACGGATAAGGCTAATCTCACCATATAATATCAAGGGTTGTATGTGCTCGGCTAAGGTCTAATCTACTTAGGTTAAGAAAAACATGTCAAGATTTTAAAAATGGCATAATTTTTCAAAATAAACTAGAAAAACGAGGGCAAAATAAAGTTCAAGAGATAATTCTACTCCCGTCCCCCCCACTTGAATTGTACAAAGTCTCTTTTGTACTAAGCATTAAATAACGGTGAAGAGAAAAGTAGAATTAGAGCGAGAACTTCCCTGAAATTTGCTCCACAAAGAAAGAAGGCCCACGAAAAAGAGACGTGCCTTCGTATAAGCATCATGAACAAACTTCAATCCCTGAAATCACACTACCGACAAGCATAATTCTAAAAAGAAAAAAATGAAAAATGAAAAACAAACCTAACTCACTTTCATAGGAATCACGGTTGCATTTAGCATATGCAACAAGCCTTTTAAACCACTTGGTGTCCCAAGTGGACGAGTGAAGTCTCGTGAGGGTTTACAGGGAACACACCCACAAAGTTCATTTGAAATACTAATACAAGGTTATTGTGTTTTAAAATGAAAGAAGTAAAGCAGAGGAAGGTTACGTCGTAACTCTTTGAGGGAGTTACTTCGTAACTGGCAAAAATGACATAAGCAGCAAAGCGAGTGGTTACGGCGTAACCACTGAGATTATATTACGCCGTAATTGGTAATGCGTCTAAATTTCTGCTGCAAAAGGTTGGTTACGGCGTAATCACAGAAATGAGTTACGCCGTAACTATGATCAGATCAGCAAACTGCAGCAGCAATCACTTCCTCGTTTCCTGCAAAAATGGTTAAAAACACAAAACCCTACAGAAACGGAATCAAAATAAAAGAAAGGGACAATTCGGGTTGTCTCCCGAAAGAGCACTTTTCTTTATTTACGAGTCTTTAAGTTAGACTCAGAGCCGCGGGGCTTTATGGGGGCCTTTGGACTTGGCCGACTTCCTCAATGTCTTTCATCAAATTATGCCTTACCCAAGCGACATTCGTGGCAGTGCGGAGGCATTCTTTAGTCTCGATCTTCCGAATTTTGCAAAATTTTTCCTCCGGACCCAAATGGTAGCGAGTGAACTCATACTTTTCGACAATAATAGGTGGTGGCCTTTTGTAGGGAATCCCAAGGAGTTTGCACCTTCTTTGCTCATATGCTTCATCGTCGGGGTCAGTAAATTCCTCATTCCCTTGCAACTCAAGGTAATCTAAAATCCCCTCAATCTCATCGTCGTCAGAAGCGGTCCCTTTAAACCATTCTTCATCGAGTAGATTCTCCACTAATACACGCTTGCATTCTTCTTTTTCATTGTCTACTAACTCCTTGTCATCCTCAATTGTTATTTCACTCGTGTTGTTTGGACTCTCGTCATTTGAATTTTCTTTACTCATGTACTCCTTCCAAATCTTTTCTTTTGTTAACGTATCTACATGTCCATACTTAATCTTCACCCAACTGTCAAATCCCAGGTTGTCCAACCAAGGAAAACTTGTTCTTTCCTCATCGTTGGTTGAGGTCCACAAGAATTCGTCTTCTCCCATTCTCCTTAAGCTGCTTCCCCCGTTACATTTATCGTTATAAGGGTTGCATGATGCCTAGAAAACTTCCCCAAGAGATTTTATCCTTTTACACCAGTGACTTTGTATTTCCTTATTGTCAGTTTCGCTTAAATGATCTTCCATGCAGTAGATGTCGTTATTAGCCACATCTTTATTCTGATTATGATCCTCGTAGTCAATCTTGAGCTTTTTGAGAAGATTCGGGTTAATCTTAGCATTCCCGAATTGTATTGCGTACCAATCATCGAATGTTAAATCTCCGAAATTGATATTATGCCTTTCAAGCTCGTGAGGGCACATCCACTCTTCTTCTTTTTCACTGTCCCCATCGTTGCAATATTTGTGGAAAGGGTCGCACGTAGGCCATGCTCGTGCGGCTTCATCATCAGTTATGATTATTGGAGTGCACCAATGAGTGATAGGCGGCTCCTCTTCTTCCTCGAAGGAGAATTTTTCTAATCTTTCTTCATCAGTATATGCAGCCTACATAAATTTGTTATTCTTGACCCTATCCTTATCGCCCCCCCCCCCCCCCCCCCGTCGCAAATTTCATTTCTAGGGTCACATGAAGCCCATAGATCATACGGTGCCCCCTTAGTTACGGGTATCGCCTTGCACCAACGATATTTCTTTTTAGATGGGGACAGAGGGCATAAATTAATGTCTTTGGACCATCCGTTAATTACCTGTGTTCCTGATTCCTCTACTTCGAGAAAGCTGTCAGCCCATGTATCCCAGTTACGCCGTAACTGTGATGTATGGTTACAGCGTAACTCGCTTGAGTCATCCTGATCAATATCAGTCATAACTCCTCGATTGCTGTCAAAGACATAGTTATGCCATAACTCTTCAGTCAGGTTACGGCTTAACTCTAGACTGTCGACAGAATTTTCACCAGTATTCGCATCTTCAATGTGAGAATTACCCTGTATCTTTGAGCCGTCATTAGCAAAAATGACTTTGCATTCCATTGAGGGTCTTGATCCTTCAGGTTTATTGTTATTCATTCTTACTTTCTCACTAAGCTTTTCCACCATAGATTCAAGGTTTTTTAGGGTTGGGTCATGATTGGAAAGGCTTCTGTCAGTGTTTTCCTGGAATTCTTTTAACCACTCATCTTGTTCTTTTTGTCTTTGGGCTGAACTTTCCAGGAATTTTTTAATTGTTTTTTCAAGATTGGGCTTTCTTTCTCCATAAGGCCCACGGTTGTAATTTCCACGGTATCCGTTACTGTTTCGATTATCTCCGTAAAACGGTCGATTTTCTCCATATTTTGCTTCTTCAATTATATTTTCTTCGTCAGTGTGAGGACAATTTTTCGTGAGATGTCTTCCCCCACAGCTTTAACAACCCACTTGGATGGCGTGAACAGTTTCTCTGACTTTCAGCATATCTCGACTTAGATTTCCACTTTTACTAGCAATTGCAGCGATTCCGTCAAAACTTCCGATTTGGTTTCTTTTGCTTCCTCCGTCGTGCCATTATTGAGAATGATCAGACATTTTTTGAATGGCTTCAATTGCAAGAGTAGGAGTCATGTTCAGAATAGGTCTTTGATAGTCCAACATCTATCTCGTAGGTACGTTGATTCCTTTGTAGAAGATGTTGACCTTTTGCTGGTTGTTCAGATCATGTGTAGGACATTTGTAAAGGAGATTGTTGTATCTATCCCAAGCTTGATACAATGTTTCATCGTCTTCTTGTTTAAAATTATGGATCTCCAAAAGCTAGTTAGAAATCTTTGACGGCGGACAATATCTCTGAATAAAGTGCTTCTTAAGTAGAGCCCAAGTATTAATTACCCCGGCGGGCAATCTTTTGATCCATCTTCTGGCAGCTCCAGTAAGTGTCATAGGGAATACCCTTAGCATAACAGCATCATGAGACACGCCCGGAATGTTGAAAAGGCTTGCGATGTATAGGACATTTTCAACGTGCTCATATGCATCCTCGTCCCTGTTTCCTGAAAAAGGGTTAGCACGAAGCTCCCTCATAAATTGGTCTTTAATTTCGAAACGGACATCCGCTCCAATTGTCGGTCTTACGAGACCCGACCCTTGTTATGCTCTTGTTAACGCCAAATATTCCTCAAGAGTGAAGTCATCGATGTTAACAACTTCCATGGTACCTAAAAACATGAATAATGATCGTGAGAAATATAGAAAAGTTTAAAACAAAACGAAAATAAAAGACTTAATAGCAATCCTAATATAACTCCCCGGCAGCGGCGCCAAAAACTTGATGCAGGTTTTACTGACCAGGTTTTAATATTTATAAAGTCTCGTTATACCTATGGTCTACCCTAATGCACTAACGGGCAGTGTACCCGGTCGCGTGTTGTGTAGTATTTGGTAAAACCGAGGTCGTCCCAAGAGCTATGTGTGTTGGATTATTACTAAGTCTAGGTGTCACAGATTTTAATATGATTATGATAAGGAAATAATTAATTAACTACTAAAGCAGATAAAAGCAGATAAAAGAAAAAGGATAAATCAATAGAGGAGAGTGGTGCTAACCTAGTTATTCCTCCTAGCTAGTAATGTCTACGTCTACTTACTTCCAATTACTTCAGGTGGGGTCAAAGTCGAGAGGACAGCATTTGGTCAATTCGCCCTGACCTATCAGCAAAGATGCCACCACAGGAGAAGTGAGGTGTCCCCTCATAAGTCCTGTTGTTCCTGGTCCCCTAAGCCAAGTCATTAAGTACCGCTACATGCTAGATTTATAATAGTGAGTGTCCGGTCGTTAGCAACTTAAACACTCACCCCCTAATTCTTAAGTTCATCTAAACGGTAGGTGATCAGTTGGTCAAATCGCACAAGTAAAAAGGGTCGTCAGTTGGTCATATCTTACCCTTCCCGTCTCAGTCCGCTCACCTAGGGTCAGTTGGTCATATCGCCTAGGCACTTGGCCTCTACCGCCATTTAAAACTACCGAAACAAAGGTAGCTAGCAATAAACTATGCATGCATACACTTAGAAATAATTATACAGAAGTAATATAAATGCAAACAAAACAATTAAGGAATCATAACTAGGCCAACACCAAGAGGTGCTTAGCCACTCATATTAACCATACAAATAAATTCAATATTCAAAGTTACGAAATACATGAACCAAAAGTAAAGAAAAGATAAAATGCTAATGCTTATCGTAGGGGAGTGATTTCTCCCTTGGAGACAGCTCCGTATGCTCCTCTAGATCTGCCTTTGGCTTCTTCCCACGTTCTTTGGTTGTTGTGTGTGGAATGGGATGATTTGAAATGCTGGAAATCGTGGGGTATTTATAGGCCAGATCTGGGTTACAGCGTAACTAAAATAAGAGTTACGCTGTAATCTTCAATTCCTTCGTTATTTGCACTAGATCTGCTGGTTACGGCGTAACCTTATGAGTGGTTACACCGTATCTTCAATGTTACTTGGTTACGCCGTAGTTGGTGGAATAGTTACGGCGTAGTTATCAGCGGCGTGGAACCTCATTTGACCTAATATAGTTACGTCGTAGTCTTTGGGGAGAGTTACGCCGCAACCTTCTGATGAGTTGGTTTTCTGAGTCACGCTTTAGTTACGGCGTAATGTGAGAGAAGAGTTACGTCGTAACTTCTTCAAAGTCAGCATATTATGATAAATCTTTGATATTTCTCCAATTCCGTGTCTCTTTAGCTCCAATGCTCGTAATTTAACTGAAAGTGGAAAACAATGGAAAACAAGCGTAAATCCATATAAATGATATAAATTACAAGCATTATCGGGGGAAATTGACACTTAATATTCAGGACTATTTGATGTTATCAACCAAGTATGCAATTACTTCTCTTTATCATCTCTTCTTTGTTACCTTTCTAAACAATTACAGGGTTTGCAACTGTCATATTAGCTTACTTACCTTTTGTTGCCACATCAGTTTCTTCACTTGGTCCTTCAATTGCTAATAGTGCAATAATTAAATCTTCTAACTCTTCATAACTCAACTTAGAGAGGTGGATTTCCTTACCATCATTAATGATCACATCATCACAAAAGTCTGTATTAGAACAAAATAAAACATATAACAATAATGAAAACTACCATCTATGAAACCAACCCCGAACATTTTGAAATCAAACTGATGGCAATGTAATTATTAAGATAATAGTCATTTAGAAGTATTAATTAGAGCACTCTATTGTGATAGTGTTTCAGCAGGTGTATTTATGGTGGGTAGATACACAAACTATTACACCCATGACAAATAATGAATACATACACCAAAATATGCTTACGATATAGGCTATCATAAGTTAGATAAACGTATTGTTTTACACTCATCCTATTAGGGTGATAGATACAAAGCATAACATAGAAGCCATAAAAAAACATAAACGTGTTCACACATTACATCATAAACCACAACAAAAGAACTAAACAACCATCACCATTTGCATATAAGTTTGGTTCAATATCCTCCTCCTCTTGTCCATTGTCAGTTGGTGACAATCTTCTCCTCTTGGCCTTTCTCCCCAAACTCTCAGTTGGAAACTCTCTTTTCCTCTTCTTAGCTCTTGATACCTCCTCACATTAGCTTCATGATGAACCCCTTCCAAACTTTCTACAATACCTGGAGCTTCATCATCAAGAATTGGAGAAATATCAACAAGTCTTGGTCCAACTACAACTAGAACAACATCAGCAGGTGCTGGAGCAACATCAACTACATCAAATTGTTCTACCAAATCTTCTCTTAGTTCACATTTTAGGAAGTCCACTTCACGAAGTATTTTTTCTAACTAGGCATAAAACACTTCAGTCTTGACCCGTTCATCGACCTCCTCATGTTCATCAACTTGATGTTGTGGGTCTTCTTGCCAATCAACTCCTATTTTTTGTTAGCTACATCATCATCTGATATCCAAGTAGGAAAATCCCTCTCCAAGCCACTGATACTAAGATCATCCTCGGTATCATAGATAAAATGCAGATCCTCAAACTCAGGTTCATCCCTACCTTGTTCATCATCATCATGACTAAGTTTTTCTATAAAGGTGTCAAATGTTGAATTCATAGCTGCCACAGCCTCTTCAACCACTTATTGGCTAAGCTTCTCTTTCATTTTCTCATAGTTGTCGCCTACTATATGATCAATCTCTAACAACATTTTTTTGAACTCGTACTCATCACTCAACCTTTGTGTCTTTTTTTGTTTTTTTTCTCATCAGACCATGGTGTTGGAATAACAAGACCATCATCAAAATATGGGAAAACTCATTCTCATCATTACAGCAATCAACCTTACTAGATGAAGCATGATCAGTCGAATGCTCAACCTCCTTACCCACTTTTCCCATTTCAATAGCACCATGACACTCTAACAAAAACACCTCTCCATCTTTCACATATTCCATAACAACATCCTTTCCATCTTTCTCAGCATTATTAAAAACATCATCTTCATCTTCATCCTCTATCTCTTCAATGACCACACCCTTAACATGCATACTCCTCATCTCAATCAAATGTTTCTCAACCTTTAAAGCATCAGTTTCAGTGTAAACCTCTATTTCCTTAAACTGAGGCACATATTTCAACAATGTCACCAAATCTTCCTCACTCATCAATGGGACCAACCCATCATCCAAAGACTCTCCAAGGATCCTAAAATGTGTGAACAGTTTCGTATCAATCCCTAATCCTAGCTCATCTAACATGCTAACAAACTGTTGAATCGAGAATAAATGACAATCAATAAGGTTAATATAGTCTATAACTCCAAAACGATATCTTCGATTTGGTGGGATTGTAAAGTAACCATCGTGGTACATTTTGATCGTGAACAGAGTTTCGTTAGAATCTGGTGAGAAACAAAACAAATAACAACTTACAAGTTTGAATTTAACAAAACATAGTGTTTACACATGCAAATATGGGGAAAATAAAACAACAAGTTACAACAATAGGAATCGATACTTACCGTAAAGAACACCAAGCTCATGGGTCAGAAAATTAGGTGTTCGAATCTGCCAAAGTGAATGGCCAAATATCATGTTTGATTGATAGCGTAGATTGTTTGTTTGTGTTGGAATGTTGTTTGATCTGATTATTATCATAGTATGATATACAAGAGTTGTATTTATCAGGAGTGTAACTAGTTATGTGGGTTAGTAAAGTGACGAAAAGCCTAAAATGACTATAATACCCCCGATTAGAACAGTAACTAACGAGTTTTTTTAACGCTAGTTAGGCCGCGGGACACAAATGTACATGGAAACATCCACAATAAGGACATTTTTTGCAGTTTTATCTTTTCCTTGGTGAAAAATGAAAATTTGACTATGCCCAAGGACATTTTTTGTAGTTTACCCTAATATTTATTTCTTTGAACATCAAACAAATTTTTTTTACCATAAACCTCTCCTCCTGTTTGATGAATTTGGCGAATTACGATAACTTAAAAATCTTAATCGATTTTTAATCTTATTCGTTCACTTCCATGCCTTAAAGATTTGATTGTAGGCTGACCTATCACATGAATTTATTCTTGTGGTTTAGTCAACTATATCATGCTTGTTTTGTTTGGTTGTTGCATTTGGAGGTTTTTACGATATTAGGGTTCCTACTGTTATTGATCTTTCCTTTTATTCTGCAATTAATTCACCATCTTGGGCTCACTATGTTATTATTCTAACCCTAATGTGAGTTCAAAGTACATGTGTGTTTATAAACCTTCATTTTTGTTAGGGTTTCTACGTAAGTTTTGAAGATAGACGTTACTGGTTCTTCTTGTTTTCATTGTTTCTGCATGTTTTGATGATGAAAGCGGGTTTTTAGATTCGGGAGGAGGAGGCGAAAAGAAGAAAAAGAAAAATGGTATGTTCGATTGATATTACGTTGGAATCTGGAATTGGTAACGCTGCTATGGAGTCTAATTTGGATTCTTGTGTTGATCTTGCTTCTAAGATCCGTAACCTAGAAAATCACTTACATGATGGTAAAACAGTTTTATTGGGCGAAAATGGAAAACCACTCAAACCTACTATTGTTAATAGGAGTGCTGTTGATGGTGATCTCAGACCCATCTGTTATTGAGGTTGGGAATGAGTCTGCTATGAGTGATGAGGATACGCGTCTGTTACTATGGCTGAGTGTAAGAGGTTTGAAGAGGCAGTGAGTGGTGTTGCTAGTTCTTATATGCCTTCTGATGACAAGGTAGAAAACATACCAGTGACCAAAACTAATGTAGATCCCCCTCGTCTTATGCTTCTAAAATCAATCTTGAATCTTCTACTAAAGCTAACTTTCGGTTTATTGAAGAAACATTACATAAGGATGCTGATTATGATGTGGGTTTACCTATAGATTCGGTACAAGAGGTGAATGAGCGGATGAAAATTTCGCTTTATGGGTATTTTATTGGTAAAAGACTTGCATTTCATGTGGTTGAATGGTTCGTGCGTAACGATTGGGGAAAATATGAAATTCATAAAGTTACGATGAACGCGAATGGTTTTTTCTTTTTCAAGTTCTCTTCTATAAAGGATGTTGAGTCTATTCTCCGGGATGGACCCCGGATGATTCGTGGAATCCTCATCTTTCTTAACAAGTAGTCTCCATCGATAAATCTTCTTAAGGAATATTTGTCTTGTGTTCCGGTATGGGTGAAGTTTCACGATGTCCTTTTGGTTGCTTATACTCCGGATGGTTTAAGTTGATTTCTTCTAAAATTGATACTCTTATGATGCTAGATTCTTATACTAATACCATGTGTTTGAAGTCATGAGGGCGTAGTAGTTATGCAAGATCTTTGATAGAAATCAATGCATCCAATGAATTTCGTGAAAATTTAGTATTAGTTGTTCCTAAACTCGTAGGGGAAGGGTATATAGAGGAAACTATTCGCATTAAATATGAGTGGGAACCACCTCGGTGTAGTACTTGTTTGCTTTATGATCATTTGACTGATGATTGTCCTAAAGCCGCTCTAAAACGTGTGGTGAATGAGATGGGTAAAAGCAAAGATATTCATTTGGGTATATCTAAGAAACTGTCTGATGATGGATTTACTGTTGTGAATCGGAAATGTGGTAATACTAAGAAGTTCAATGCTATTCAAATGAACAAATTTGACTATCGACCGGTTGCTCCTAAGGATACCAAGACGTTTCTTACTAAAGATAACACAAAAGAGGCGTTTACATCTAGACAACCAAAGAAGGCTGCGAAAGTGGTGGACACTTCAACCAACGTGGCATCTACTTCTAAACAACCTACAAAATATCGTAATATGGTTATTACTTCTAATGCATTTGATGCTCTTGATGAGGTAGATTATTCTACTATGAAAAATGTTAAACCGAGTGGTAATTTCAATACGCCTATTGTTGATTTGGATGTAGGTGCTACTGTCAATGTAGCATCTAATGGTAATGTTGCTACTAATGTTGATGGATGACACGTGGAAAACAATGAAAACATCCCTAGTTCGTCCAATGTTGCTTTTTCTTCAAAGAGTACACTTGACATGATTAAAGATGGAAAAAAGGTTTATGACCCATTTTCTAAAGTTGGGTTATTTCGGATAGTGATAGTGATGATGATGAAGTTCTTGAGAGCTGCAATGTAACCACAAGTTTTATGTCATTTGACGGTTCTATAAGTGGTAGTGGAGTAGGTATGAAGAGCTTATTGGAGCAGCGGAATGAGGACACTTATGACCAAAACCCTTAGGATGATGAGTTTAATGATTTTGGTCTGCCTAATGAACAATTGAAGTTTGCTAATTCATATGACATTAGTTTTCTTGGTCAGTTTAGATAGGTTGTTTTTTTATTTTTTATTTTGCATAAGTATGACATGACATTTCTTATGCTAGTTTAGGTCTTAAGCACTTTAGGCACTTTTGGTTTGACTTTTTGGTCTGAGTTGTAGGAATCATTCACATCCGTTGTACTTAATTATTTTTTGATGTAATAATATTTTATCGGGGTAAGCTTTTAACTTTAAATATGAGTTAATTTCATTTTTGGCTCCTGTGGTATGGCCAAATTGCAGGTTTGGTCCCTAAAACTTTGAAAATGCAATGATAGTCCTCATTTTAAAGCTTGGATTGCATTTTTGGTTCTTAATAGCTGTGAAATGACCAAATTACCCTTGTATTCTCTGAATAAGACAAAGGGTATTTTAGTCATTTCTCTTTATCCAGGGACCAAAATTGCAATCCAAACTTTAAAATGAGAACTATCATTGCATTTTTAAAGTTTTAAGGACCAAACTTACAATTTGACAATACCACAGGGACTAAAAATGCAATTAACTCTTTAAATAATAATAATAATAATAATAATAATAATAATAATAATAATTTCTTGTAATTCCATTTGATTTTCTAATAAAGTGATGTTTTTATAATAATAATAATAATAATAATAATAATAATAATAAAAACAATTTTTGTAACATTTGTTTATTGAGCTATGATATAGAGACCTAACTAAATAGGCTTAAAAAAAGACCTAATGCATAAATGACTTGTACAGTACTGTTACTGTATAAGTCAATCATGCATTAGATCTCCTTTTAAGCCTATTTAGTTAGATCCATAATTTTCCTTGTTTATTTCCTCTTATCTATTAATTCACGAGGTTGAATATACACCAACCATTGCATATTGTATATGTAGCGACGATATTCATGGTCTTTTCGCGTGTTCGAAGAGTCAATTAGCTTGCCAAGTCACTTGGCAACATGTCAACAACTATCACTTTAAAGCTTGTTTGTCCACACATTTTTATTATTATTATATAAAAGTATATTATTGACAGCAAAACAAGAAATGAATAAATATATGACGAGTCACAAGACGATAGCGAGTGAGATCGAAAGTTAAAGATAAAAAGTGCCAAGCGATTACGCTATATTAATACTTAAAATACCATCTGCTAGGTGACAAACTTTTGAACTTTATTAATATAGAATTGGCCATTTTGAAATGCATTTTATCAAGAACCTCATTACAAGATTCGAGCTTTTTAGAGACGATCAAAAGTTTTTACAAGCAAAAACGTCCTCTTTAAAAGTCTTTAGGACGCCATGTCATCTTTTTAAAGGCGTCCCCGCTAAATCCTCATTTTAAATGTCTTTAACGACGACGAGTTACGCTTTTAAAAACAATTTTTGAGACCCACTTCGATTCACGGTCAGAGGTACCAAAACACTTTTAGCGGCGACGACGACGTAATCACTAGACTCCCTCTAAACCATGGCTTAATTAAAAATTTGATAAATTTATTAAATTTATTTAAATTAAATAATAGTTTAATAAAAATAATAAATTACAAATATACATTTAGGCAAATGTTATCACATCCGAAACTATTAATCAAGTGATCGTCTCATGTGAGCCAAATATACTCATATTCAATCGAGAGGAATCATCGCATTTTCATTAATATGTATTGATAGCGTAAATACCGAACAATATCTTTTGAATTAAAGTGAAATACGAAAGTATCGATGTTACTAAGAAAATGTGTTATCTCATTCGAGATTATTCAAGTGATCGAGTAAGGTACGTGATATATCATAAATGAGGAAGGCGTGAGATGTCATAAATTCATAAACTAACTTAATTTATAAAACTTAACTGTATATCGATAGCGCTTTTATGAAACTACATCTTTTGCATTACTTTAGTCAAATACGAAAGTATCATTGTTCGTAGGTAAGTGATATCACATGCGAGACTATTGATCAACTGATAGACTCATGTGAACAAAGTGTACTCATATTCAATCCGAGTGGAATCATCGCATTTTCTTTAATATATATTGCTAGCGCAAATTTCGAACAATATCTTTTGAATTACACAAGTCAAATACGAAAGTATCAATGTTACTGAGCAAATGTGTTATCACATTTGAGATTATTCGTGTGATCGAGTCATGTACATGTGATGTCATAAATGAGGAAGATGTGAAATGTCATAAATTCATAAACTAACATTATTTTATGAAAACTAAATGTATATCGATAGCGCTTTTACTAAACAACTAGTCAAATACGAAAGTATCATTGTTCATTTATCTTTTTTTTTTGGTAAAAGGATTAATTGTTCATTTATCTTCGAGTCAAGATAACTACACCTCCTCATTGTTCGCATAGAGGCACACACTAGGAAAACATTACCATTTTCATTTTTCGTTACTCATTGAAATCACTTTATATTCGTTTAGGTCTCATCATGGTTGGCGCTATCCAAACCGATTACAAAAACACTGCATCATATCTCTTTGAAATCTATAGAACTAGACACATGGACGAAGATGAAAAGGAAGTCTATAGGAGTCGAGAGTTGCCTTTTTCATGAAGGAAGAGTAATTGATCATTCCTTCATTAATAACAGCGACATTGCTCCAACCTTTAGTGAAATCAACTTTGATTGCCTTCTTAACATCAACGAGCAAATCTTTCCTCGATTCGTGGTCGAATTTTATCGTGGGGTTCGTCTCATACGGAATGAAAATAAAGCCTTGTCTATTGGCTTTCAAATAGAAGGTCATTACTTTGTCCTTCCACTTCTAGAGCTTGCACAAATTCTTGGACTTTCGTGCCAAGGATATTGCATATGCACGAATGATTGTGATAAGCCAGGCTAAATTCGCGGGCCGCACATGGCCTGGAAGAATCGCTCCGGCTGTTTAGCATACACGCGTGAGAAAACTATCTCCCAGCTGTCAGTAATGGTTAAGATGTACTATCTGACATATAACAATAGGAGACACACGAGCAAGAATAGTAGAGACGGGCATGACCTAGAACGAGCCAAGGAGGAGCTGCCACCTATCATTCTGGTCTACCCGTTGGTTGATTAACACATGGTCTGTCTACAGTCGTTGATCATTCACATGGGATTTATCCTTAAGCCCTAAATGCCTCTCTATAAATAGAAGGCATCCTACACCAAAAAAGGGATCAATTCTCTTACACTCTTTACAATATTCACACACACACACACACACGGTTTATTTGAGTGTTAGATTTTTAATCATAACTTTGGATCCTTACCGTTCTACACAGGAAACTGAACAACACAACCATCTCAACCCAATCTTAATCACGTTTTACATCTCATACATAAACACCATATGTACTAATTTCAATGTTAAAATTAGAAAAAAACCTTGAAGTACAAAAACTTATCACAAAATTTGGATCATTCATTATACCTGCTACATTAGAAATAGCATTACTAGACCCCTTGTTATTAATCAGACTCATTAACTTCTTAAACTACTCATCTGTAAAGGAATGAGAAGTTCTTATTCCCTAACCCTTAGATCATAATACTATAACATTATTTAAAACACCAGGTTTATTAAACACTTATTTCTTAAAAATTAGGAGGATAACCAATAAGCTCAAAACACCTATCAATAGTATGACCATACAAAAGTGGTACTTCTATTAAACTTCCTATTTTAATTGTTACTTTTGTTAACGGTGCATTCATTAGGTTTAAAAACAAAAGCAGGTGGATTAATTTTACTACTAGAACCATGAACATGAGTATTTTTGTGAGATTCATCTCTTGAAAGAGTAGCAAAAGAAGTCTTAACATCTTGTAAAGGATCTGAAGTCAAAATTTGACTCCTTATTGGAGCACAGATATTATCAAGACCCATCAGAAATTGCATCAGCCTTCAAAGCTGATTATGTTTCTTAAGTGCACGAGCACTATCACAACTGCAACTAGGAAGATTGACCAAATAGTCAAATTGTCTCTATAGTGCAATAAATTCATGATAGTACTCAGATGAGGCAAATCCTGACTAGGTATAAGACATTTTATTTTATTTTTTTATAAAATGCAGGTTAAAAATCACAAACCCATCTTTCTTATTATAAGGTTCCTCTAACTCATCCCAAACATCTTTAGCATTCTTAGGGAAAAAAATTGACCCTGATAAGTTGTTGAGACATATACCCTTACAACAAAGACAATTACACCTATCCCACTGTTCTTGATATAAAATATCATCAACATCTCTTTTACCATTTCTATTTATAAAAACTAGTTATTTCAAATGTAAAGAGCCGATTTTACAGCAGCATACCAGAATTTATAATTTTAAGTATCTTCTAGTTTGAAAGCAATTAATTGAGTTCCATTAGAGTCATTTAGGTGTAAGTATAAAGGCCATTAACATGTAAATTCAATTCAATACTACTATACTCACTAGTAACTTTCTTATTTTTATCATACTGATTCTTTTTATTGTCATCCACCATTTTAACATCTTAGTTGTGAAGAAAAACAATAAATGACAGATAAAACAAGCAACAAGAATGTTAGGAATTGGAAATTCCATAAGGAAGTGTCGGTCACCCCAATTATAGTCTAGCATATGTTAGCTCGTAGACATATCGTTATTTAGTAGTTTATTAGTTAGTTATTAGCTTAGTTTAGCTTAGTGTAACACCATGAAGGAAGGATGGGTCTTTACCCATTTTATGCCTGATCCACAGCCCGACAGGAGGGCGTGTAGGTTGTAACTATAAAAGCCTCTTCCATCCTTGGAAGGTGTGGTGTTTCTTTGATAATCTAACATTTTCTCTTTTGTTTATCTCTCTAGAATCACCCTCTCTTCTCTTCATCTCTCTAAACATGGCTCTCTTGTTTAATCATAATCCTAGACCACCAGAATCATCTAAACAACATAAAATATATGATCCTACAAATGGTACCAGAGCCTAGGTTGTGTTGTTTTTTATGATTAGTATGGTTTTTGTACCGTCTGTTGTATGCGGTTTGTTATGATTCATGGTTGCGGTTTGATGTGGTTTGGTTAGATTGTTTGATACGGGTTTGAGGGTGTTGAGTGTTGTTATTTGGTTTAATGTGCATCTTTGTTCTCTAATTCTGATATGCAAGTTTTAATCTTTGAAGATTGTTACTGTTTCATGAATCTAAATGTTGAAAGAATCTGTCTATAAACTGGTTAAATTGATTAGGGGTTAAGCTTTATATAGTTGACATTTCCCAACAGTTTTATTACAGCTTCTACATGTCGTGATTCTGATCAGTATAACTCTCGTTCTTCATTGCAGTTTATGTTAGATATGAGTTTTCTATGGTGCGGTTTGTGATACTGATCTACTATGCGGTTTATTAACATGTCCAGATTCGTTGTCTCAATGCGGTTTGTC
This sequence comes from Chrysanthemum seticuspe, assembly GCA_019973895.1. Lineage (NCBI taxonomy): Eukaryota > Viridiplantae > Streptophyta > Magnoliopsida > Asterales > Asteraceae > Chrysanthemum > Chrysanthemum seticuspe. The sequence continues at coordinate 213,782,800 of BPTQ01000009.1, read as the reverse complement.
CTATTCTAATGCGATTTGATGATAAATGGGTATGTTGTTTGTCTATTTTAAATACTGGTTATGCGACTTGAACCAACATGTGTTTTGTCCATGTTGTAAGCGACTTGACTTTGACTGCATTTTGTTGAAAATGTGGTCTAACTTTGCCTGCGGTTTGTTGACTTAAAGTCAAAAGGTCAAATGCGATTTGTCAAGTATGAAATCTGATTAAATGATGCGATTTGTGATGTAAATGTCTAAAGCGATTTGTCTAAGTTGCATAATGAATTTGAAGCAATTTATGTTACTAAAGAAGAAGCGACTTGGGTATGCGTTTTGACCATACTACTAAATCATTTTGACTCTGCATAACTACACTTGGACTGACTGATTAATGAGATGATGAAGTAAGAAAAACATCAGTTATAAGAATTGTTAATGAGGCTTCAACAACTTCTTCAATCTACATCTAACTACATCATACAACTATGCCACTTTCTTGAATCATGACTACATCAAGAATAATCAATCTCAACTAATATCAAAGAACATCATCATCAAGTCTCATCTATTACCAAGATCTCAGATTATTTGTGTGCTTATTACCTAATATTGGACCATAAATGATCTTTCACACAAATGTCTCCATCATTGATCTAATTCGTGTGATAATTTTTGAACTATAAGAAATGATTTCAACAAGTTTGTTGAATCAAATCCTTATTTCGTTAAAGGTCTTAATGATAACACGAAAACTAGAAAAGAAATACAAGGGTCGTAAACCTTTATGATTTTCTGATTAGATCTCAGCCTTGTCTTTTGTGTTAGGTTCATCAAAACTCATAGATACTAAAGATCTATACACAAAAGACTTATTGCTTCATGGATTTAAAATCTTTTACTATCCGAATTTAAAGAGTAAAATGATAACAATTAAGTTACCCTTTTGTCTTTGGTTCGTTAATAAAGTAAAAAATCATGTTCAAAAATCACTTTACCTACCCGTGTCTTTTTGTTTAAACCTCGTTCCCTTCTCTAAGTCTCAAACCATCCCTGTGGGTAAGACGAATCAACTCCTTGTCTCAAGCCATCCCTGTGGCGAGATTGATTTAATAGAACAATGGATTTGTTGTATAGGAGGGTGATGTTCGAATTGGGTTGGTGGTTGAGAAGCAACTATGTGAATTTGGGAGGCGGATTTGTTTTCTGTGAATGTCATTGAGAAGGGAGGTGACATAATATGTGAAAAAGATTAGGGTTTGTGTGGTGAGAGTATTATTAGGGGTGAAATGGAAGTATATGGTATCTTATACCCCGAATATTAGGGTAAGCTAATTTAGATCGGTGGACCGGGCTTGGAGGCATACTTTAGTTACATGATAGTGGACCGGGCTTGAGCTATTATTGGGCCGAATGTGTGAATGGGCTATGACATATTCGAGTGTGGGCCTCGTTGGTATAATTGAAATACGGGTGTTATAATGATTTGTGAGATTTTTATGTTAAAGTGTGTGATCTTCGAGATTTATCAAAATGTGTGATATAAGGTGTGGTACAATGAGCCATTTTTTTTAGTGATACATTGAATTATAGTAACCAAAGTCTGTGAGATTTGTATATTATTTAAGGGGCTTGTACATCTTTTGATTCGGTTGATTCTAAATCATCATTATGGGGCAGCGAGACTCTCCGTAATCAAAGTTGAGAATAATATTAAGATGTCATAATACAGAGCCAACGAATGTGTGATGATCTTTCACATGTATAACGATTTATCTTTATTCATGGGCCATGATATTGCTACTATGGACTGAACCGGATATTATTTTGAGTTGGGCCGTGTATTATATTGGGCTTTAACGAGATTTGTTGTATGAGATTTGATGATGATATGGTGTGCTTTTTGATACCTTGGCTTATGCATTTTCACGGAAGATATTTCACGGCTTGAATTGATATTTGAACAAGGTTGACTATGGGGTTGTTTGTGATCGATATTTCCTATCTGGAGTTGATGTGAGGTTTTTCCGGGCGCATTTACTTATTTCGTCTTCTTTTTTTCTACTCTTCCACGAAGATGACTTGTTTGGGCATTTATAGATTGTGATAAAGACTTGGCTATTTAGTTACGTTTGTGATTCTTTCTCGCTTAACCCACAACGTAACTATCACTTCGGTGTCTCACGCAGTTGAGGAAACGTCAAGAGGTTTTGTACATTGGGTACACCGTTTATTCTTTACAAGGATTAGTACAAGCTTAAGTAACAAATCTGGATAATTTTACGTCATGTTCAAGTTTGGCATATCGGGTCTATTTCTCCAAGTAGTCATTGCTATAGCTGTCAGAATACGTGAATGGTGTGTTTACCAAAGTGTTTAATGGTTGTGATGTAATCAACAATTCTCATGGGTTACTCGATGCTACAACATGTCTATGATACTTCACAGTCTAAGCAAAATCTTTAAAAATCCTCAAACGACAGTCATGATCTTTCAAGATATTTTCTTATGACAAGAACTTCTCGTGCTAATGCTTTCGAAAGTTCGAAACCATCATGGGGGAGAAACGTGTACTTTGGTTTACGGACAACCTCCAGGGGGAAGTAGTTTATACTAGTTGACTTAGTATGGTTTGTGAAGTTGTCTACATATGAGTAAAGAATTGTTGAGGATGGTGAAGAATCGTTGATGAACCACTGCATGTTCCCCTAAAACCGATATTCACCGAAACCAAAATTGTCATAACACATTCAAACTGACATTGTTTACGGTTTTGTCTTGTTTTTGTAAAATCCCACGAAAGAATCTATTTCTTGGTTTAAATCATAGATTTGTAAAATCCCGTGACAATGGAAACATCCTGGTAATAGTAAAGTGCATTTCCGGATCTATGTTACGGTTTATTCTTGGTTTTGTAAAATCTCGCGAAAGAAACTATTTCTCGGGTTAAACCATAGACTTGTAAAAACCTGTAATAATGGAACCATCCTGGAGAAAGGAAAGTGTATTTCGGGATCTTATCTGATGCTGGTGCTACGGTTTCTACTTCGAAGAAGGGATAAAATGGTGTACTTCATGAATTGGATGTGTGTTTGGATATTCGTCATGGCAGTTTGGTTATTACATGGTTTTACGGGTTTATGTGCTTTTAACCATGGTCGGGATGAAAACCATTATCACAGTTCACTTAAAACGTCAAAGGAGGCTAGATTTGAGCTTTTAACCGGAAAATGTGACAACGACGTTAACTCACTATGATTTATTTGAAGTTGAAGTGAGATATCACGGGCGAGTGTACTTAGTATCTGAAGGTATCGGGGATGGTTGGATGAAGATTCTTCAAGATCCTTGTTCGAGCTTATTATCAAAAACGAATACTTGGAAATCTAGTTATTTTTGGGTGACTTTTCCTTTTCTTTTACCACTTGGGGGAATTGGGCTCTTACCACCACAAAATAACTATCACTTTAAGGAGTTACGTTCTAGTGCTCAATGTCACATTGAATTGTGGATTCTCAAGAGGTGATGTACGTCTTATACTTGATGGTTGGTTGGATGAAGAGTAAAGAGTATTAGAGATTCAATGGAGGATGAACTCTCGGCACTGCTCTTTGTTACATGTGTGCAAGTTTAAGTCACGAGTTTGGGTTATTTTACTTCAGGGTCAAATTTATCATATTTGGTTTTCTCCATCAGCTGTCACGACAAACAGCCTACTGAATGATAATGGGGTTGATTATAAGTTTGCCAAGAGTAGATGAAAAGAGAGAGATTAAGACGTTTGAACACAACAGTTCAAGCCTCGTTCTCTATAGAAAAGAAAAGTGTACGTTTCAGTGCGCTTTATCTTCTGAAGAAGAGAAATCTTCTTATGACGTTTGAACACAACAGTTCAAGCCTCGTACCTCAAAGAAAAGAAATGTGTATGCTTCAGTGCGCATTATCTTCGGAAGAAGAGAAATCTTCTTATATATGACCATTCTAATCAACATGCTTCATGCTTTTTCCATGCACGCTAATTCATCAAGTGAACCGAACTACCGTTGATAGTACTCTTATTCCACTTGCTCAATTAAAACGACGATGGCGACATCATGTGCAACCTTTAAGGGGGATAAGTGTGAATAGACTACATTTGTTGAAGATATTCACTAGTTTAATCAAGAATGGCAACTACGTATGCAATTCTTGAGGGGGAGAAGAAGTGTGAATTTACAGCATGTTGATTGACGTCAGAGTATAAATGGTCATACGGCTCCTAACTCATGTAAGAACCGAGCTTCTTCTTATCAGGTCATCTTTACATGGAGTTTCTTCTAAGAGCCGTTGGTTGACATCTTCTCACGGACTGATGAGTTTAACAACAAAGTGCTTCCAGTTGCGAGGCTGATTTCCTTGATGAATATCTTTCTGTTCTTGTTTGATTGGGAGGGATTTTAGTTAAGGGGATTTGCTAAATATATGTTAACGGGAATGCATTTGGTGAGAAGAAGATGTTAACATTCTATTCCCCAAACGGACAATCTAGAAGAAGGTCGAGTCTACAGTCTGTTCTACATTTTCTGCTGCATGTTAGAAGACTAAAAGACGAGTTGCATTTGATTATCCAAAGACTTCTTCTTAATCCGGGCATTTATCTAAAAGATTGTCTATTTAGGGGAGAGCACTAATTGGGGGAGAGTGAAAAGTCAGATTTAATCCCCAATTAGAATTGCTCACATTCTTCCGCAGCAAGTTGATTCTCATAAGAGTTCATGTGTTCTTCTCAACAGATTTCTAGTATACGGGCTTATAATGTGTTGCTGATTCTGAAGTATCAAAACCAGCAAGGGGGAAGGAGACAAGCATCTAAACGCGAGTAAACTTGATGAACTTAATACTTCTAAGTGATTGAAGATATCCCCGGAAGACAAATGTCATTACCGCAGAGAAACTCAAGGTTTGACTCATGGCGTTTAGTGTTCTTATTCCAACTATGTGGGGGAAGAGATGGAAGAGTTAGTTTCTGAAGATAAAAGAGGTACACAAGTGTGTGATGATTTCGATGTTATCGCAATCATCAAGGGAAAGAGATTGTGTACATTGGGGATGCTCAGCTGTTTCACTTGAGGGCTTAATCAGTGATTCAGAGATATAATCACTTATTCCGGAGTTGACATCCGCAGAGATAATCAGTGATTCGGCGTGCTACTTCAATGTTATCGGTTATTCTCTCTTTGGGCATTCGGGTACTTCGGGTTCTTGAGCTTCATACACTTTCTTTAGGGGAGAGAAAAGTATACATCGGGGTTATTCTTTGGCTATCGGACTTAATCTGCTACTTCGATGGTATAAGTTTCTCTGTCTTCGGGTACATGTGTATTCGGGTTCGTGAGCTCTAGTCTAAGAGAATGACTGCATCAATTCATCTACTTGGGAGAAGTAGTCTCTTGACAACCTTTTGATATGGATCACTTCAGAGTTCAGTGTAAAAGAAATTTGAGGAGAATCTTTCAAGCGTGGGATGATTCTTTGCTGTTCTACTTGATGATATAACCCCGAACAGAGACTTACGATGATCATTCTTATATGGAGCAGCAAGATCGATGATATGGTGTACTTCTTTGTGCATCTGTCTAAGGCAAGCTTGAAAGAAATCTTAGAATCTGCTCAATAAGAAGATTTGCGGTTTGGGGGGAAGCTACCAAAGTCTCACTTTCAAATGGCTCAATTTCTCTCTTCGATTCAAGAGCCTTGGAAGCTTTGGTGGTGAATGTTTAAGAGATGATGACTTCTATCTTCTACAACGAGGCTGCTCGATATCCTTATCTCGGTACTCGTATCATCATCTTCTTAAACTATATCATCTACTCTATATGTGTAAATATTTATCTAAAAACCAAAATACAAAAATATAAAACCAGGAAAAACCAAAATAGAAAAATATAAAACCAACAAAAACCCAAAAAAATCAGAAAATTTGAAAAATACCAAAAATATGTTTTCTCAAGACATGTCTTCTGGTATCGATAACATCTATGGTCTTAGAAATGTCATTCAATAATGGCACGGGACCATAGATGAAGTTCGAGCAGGAGGTGTAAATATTCTTTTTCAACACGTGTCTAAAACCTATGGCTTGCAGTTACTTCAGACTGTAACCCGCGCTAAAACTATGGCTTGCTATTATTTCAGATAACAACCCGTTCTTCTAAAAAGGAAAGTGTTGCGCTATACCAAAATTTTCAAATATTTCGTGCACTTATCCTAAAACAAAATGAGGAAAGTATGTCAAAGGACTGCTGTTCCTACAAAATATTTTTCCTTCTAAAATTCTTCAGAAAAATATTTGTTTTAACAAAATGGTGGTAAATGAGTTGCTTGAAAATCAATCAGAATCAAGTTTTCATAAATTTGAAAAACCCAATCAATGACTTCAGCTTAGTTAAAACTTTTTATGAAATGAGTCATTGATTGAGGGGGAGAATGTTTTTCAAATTTATATCATCTATCGGGCTTATCTATTTATCCTACGTGCTTAACTGAAAAAGATATTTGTCTATGTCAAAGGACTAGGAATCTAGGATATGATTATTTGGATTAGATGATTAGAGTTTGATAAACACACAATTCCCATGCCTTTTATGATCTGATTGATATGTTGAATTGACTTTTATTAGTCGATTGTTGTTTTGGTGTTGTCGACCACCATATATCTGTTTGTATGTCTACTAACGTATGCAAATATCATGGATTATAAGAATGTTCCCGATCCGGATCCCACAAATGTTGATGATTGGATGCCGAAAGGAAAGGGCAACTATTTCTTGGGTCGACAAAAGAAGAAACGAGACTTAATTAGATCTCTCTATGGATAGTTGGCACGATAGATGCAACTTTAGAGGTCTCACTACATCAGCAGATGGTTTTTCTTCAAGCCTTACAGCAACAACAGAAGCAGCTCAACCACTTAACATATCTTTGTGTAGGATAATAGTGATGATACCATTTGTTAAACAATTTTTGAATAATATTGTTTTGAAAAATGAAAAATATTTGTTTTGAAAGTAAACTGAACTCAAATTTTGGAAATCACCGGACTTCATTTTTTTCAAAACTTAAGTCACTCAATAAACGATTACAGTCATTGATTGAGGGGGAGAGTGATTTGAAATTGAATAGTTCCAAACAATATTTCTTCATAAAAGTCCGGATTGTACAAAATAAGTGGTGATCTAAAGATTTAATGTTATGTCATGGTATGATTTTTTTAAACTCAAAGATCTTTCAAAATGAAATTTTTTTCTGTTCTTGTTTGATTGTGAAATTGTTTTATTTTACTAAAAGATCTCTTAAAACTATCATACCTGACACTAACAATTTTTAATGTCTAAAATTGGTCCATTTTAGTCATTTTTCAAAATTAAATCAGGCCACGTCTTTCCCCAAAATTTTCTAAATGATTTAAATCAATCGGGATCCAAAATATCAATTGGTTTAAAATTTTTGATCAGGGGAGAGATCGTGTTTAAATCTCAAATCGGTTTTAAAGGGTGATTGTTTCAAAAGCACTCATTCCTTCATGTGCCAAACGAGTTTGAAATACATAATGCACATGATTGTGGAGGAGCATTTAACCATAAACCAGAAGAGCTTTTAAATCAGACACATTTTCTCCCATGTTTTCTAAACCTTATTAAATCACTTGGGATCCAAAATCTCAAAGGGTTTGATATTTTTGATCGTGGGAGAATTTATGATTTAATAATGAAATTTGATAAAAGGTGATCGTTTTGATTCAAATGTGCATACTGCTCTCCCATATGTGCTAAACCCTTTCGAATCTCGAAGCACATATTGAGGGGGAGCATTTCAAAAAGAAAATAAACTTTCAAGGTACAAATATTTCTATGTTTCAACATAAAGTACATTGATTGATTTTCTAATGGTTTCATAATGGCTATTGTGATCGTGGATGTACTTTAAAAGAACTCTTTCCTCTTTGTGCTAAAATAATTGTGAAAATATCCATCGCAAATTTTGAGGGGGAGATTTTACCAAGAAAATCAAATGGCTTTTTCCACGGAAATTGTGATCAAGAGTATATTTCAAAGAACTCTTGCCTCCATGTGCTAAACAATTTCAAAATCATATGCACATGTTGAGGGGGAGCATTTATAAAATGATCAAAACAATTAAGGTACAAAATGCTTTGATTTTATATCACAAGTACCTTGATTGTTTTTCCAAATGATTTTCAATTGGTTTCATAAAGGAATGAACAATACCAAAAGACCGACCAATTTACTTTATGCATGGTGTTATAAGGATGGTTAGGTTAGGTATTCGTTCCCACGATCCCGCCAGAACCGGAGGGATCTACCTAGGGACAATCTACTAGTTAGTGTAGAAGTCCTTAGGTATGATGAAAAAAGGAGAAAAATGAGAATACGGGAAGAGTGCGGACTGAGAAAGAGCTAGAACTGGAATAAACCCAACAAGGTTCTAGTTATGAAGTCTCGGTAAGCACTGAAGGGGTTGAAGAATGAAAAAGAATTGAATGTGAAAAGGGTGAAAAGAAATAGCCCTCCATTAATTCAACCTTAGGGCAGAAACCGGGTTCAATACATATGCTACTGGTGTCTGCTAACGTGATGCGTGCCAAACAGTCAAGCTAAATCACTCAAGCCTGCCACTTGTGAATGGCAGACCGTAATCAGCTTAAAACTGCTCAAGCACGAATGCAATGAAGATCTGGGGAGTATAGTGTTTCCCCGGGTCGTTATGTCCCAGCGAGCTATGCAATGGATTATCAAACGTAAAGTGATCGAGGAATTTGAATGGAAAAGAGATTTGTATATGATTATAACTACAGAAAAAGCCAACAAATTACAACGGCTTAAATGCAAATTAAAGGAAATTAAAAAGATAAAAATTATTAAATAAACGCTATCACTATATTTAAAATGATGTACGTTTAAAACTTAAAACTTAAAACTTACGTTTAAATAAAATAACGTGAACGTACAAAATAAAAAGTGAGATCTAAGAAATAAAAGTCCTAAAAATATGAAAAATACATTTTTACAAACCTAATGATAAAAGAAAATTTTTAGAAAAAGAAAATTATTTTTATAACTAATTAGCTAATTATTATTAATTAAAAACTATTTTTAACTATTTAATAATTACCTAAAATACAAGAAAATAGGAAATAAAGCTAGAAAACTAAAATTATGAAATGGAAAAGTCTAAAATATCAAAAGAGAATTTTCAAAACTATTTTTGTATTTTTCTGAATATTTTTCTATTTTTTATGAATTTTAAACTATTAAAAACTAATTAAATTATTAAAAATTACTAAATAAACAATGAAAAATCTGGAAAATTACTTTTTTTACTTTTTATATTTATCTAAACATAAGAAAAATGAAAAATTATTTTTTTGAACCTTTTCTGAATTTTTTGTATTAAAAGCTAATTAAAAATGCTTAATAACTAATTTAAATTAAGAAAAATAGCAAATCAACTTAGAAAAATCTGAAAATTTCAGGAAAACTCTAAAATTATATAAGGAAGCTAGGAAAAATGGAAAAACAGGCACTTAGGTGGAGGAATTTGAAACTGCTATAGCAAGTGCTTTAGGATAAGCACTTGAATAAGCCAATTGAACACAACAAGCCACCCACTGATTACAGAAGCTTTATTATGCTAAATGTACCCTAATGCAACTAAAAACAACAAGTTTGAAACACTGGAATGCAAGATTAACAGATTTGGATTATTTGAGATTGTGAACTACAACAGTTTCTGTGGGGTTACTTTAGACACAAGCACAAGCTTTAAAATAAGCTCAAAATGAAAAACACCAATTGGAACCTAAAGCAGACCTGGGTAAGACCTAGCAAACCAAAACTCAGACCTGGGTGAGCTCATATGAGCCCTATGCAACCCTGGACAAAACTGAGGAAACCTCAGTTTATAATAAGCCCTGTGAACAGGGCACTTGACACCCAAAAGAGAAGCCTGTTTAGAGCTTTTAAGAGATTTGTAAAATTATGCTAAAATGGTGATAAGCAAGAACACCAACTGAAGTTTTTGAAACAACAAATTTCACCTAATTTGACTTAAAAATGAGTCAAGGAAAAATCCTTGCAGTTGAGCTCAAATCCACTTTTTTATGTTTTGACTTTTGACATAGTTATGAACATTTGACCAAAGTGAACTTTGAATCCAATTTATTGACTGTTATTGATGTTATATGATGTAATGAACACAATGCAAGCAATGTTTAGGATTTCTAAACACAAAACAAGGATTTGCAATTCCAAAATCTCAACAGTGGAGCAGTGAGACAGATTTAAGTGTAATTTTGACTTTTGGTGCTTGCAGACCCAAATTAATGACTGAAATGTGCTCAAGTAAGCTTAGTAAACATGAACCAATAGAAGTAAACCACTGAATAGACCATTATGACAGTTATTGCAGTAAAACCAAACACACCTTTAACTATTGTTTTGTAAACTAAATCTACTAGTGACTGAACAAGCTTGTAATTATGATCAAACTAACTTGACCAGACCTAAATACATCTATCTAAATAGGTTTTAACAGATTATCACTACAAATACATTATATCCAAGAATTTGTGAAAATCACTTACAAAGGTCCAAAGCCACTATGGCTAGCCATTACTGACACCAGAACCACTAACCTATATAAACCAATCCAACTAACTATAATTCACCCCAAATCCATGCCTGCATCAACCCATCTCCATTTCTGCATCATTTTTGCTCCTTTTTGACTTTTGTTGACCAAATTTCTAAAATGCTTGAAACTTGATTACAAGCTTACAAAAAGCTATTATAAGCTTATATAAGCTTGCTGGAAATTGAAATTGAGTTGCTAAAAGCTTTAACCAATGAGTTTGAAAGTTAAAATTTCAACAGTGGACACATAATATGGAAATTGACTTGAACTAAAATTGATACTTAAATAAAGTTGAAATACACTGAAAATGGTTCACTTGAGTACAATGGAACTTTAAAATACAACTGTAAATCTAATTTAGACTAAGAAACTATAAAACGACATACATTTTAAGAAAATAAACTAAGTCCTTTTCTCTTGTTGCTTCTCTTGCCTTTTATACACTCAAATCTTCTTCTCTCACCTCTCTGAACAGTTCCTAGCATAAATCTCAACCCTTGGATGTGTGAAAGTGATCTTGGCCTTTGAATGAAATTTTGGCGCCAAAACCATATTAACAGCTGTAGCTTGAGTGAGATAATGGAGAAGGCATTAATTGCTTCCTTGGAGTTATATGTTTGGAGGATGGTGGAAATGATGAAGGTGGAGTGTTATCAGAGGGTTTGCAGGTTTGTGATGATGGAGAAATGGGTATACCCGTGAAGGAGAGGGAAAAGAGGCGGTCAAAGGGTGTTTGACCGAGCTTTTAATAATAGGGAGGGGTCCAAATGTGTTAATGACAGGGTTCAAAGGCTTTGGCAGGGGGTCATTTGCAATTGACAAGTCCAAAAGGGTGTGAAAGGGTCTAAATAACATAGGGACTAGTTTGTAATTTCTGAAAATGGGAGGGCCACTTCTGCCAATTATGGCAAAGATGTTTCAGGGGCTGAAATTGCCAAGTGTTAATATTACAAGGACCAAAGTTGCCATTTTCAAATTTTCCAGGGACCATTTCTGCCAATTCTTAAACTTGAAGGACCAATTTGTAATTTTCTCAAAACTTTTTATATTTTTCACCAAAGGACTAATTTTGACAAGTTATGATATTAAAAGGACCTTTGGTGACTTTTCTTTTGAAATTTTGACTCAGGGACTATTTTTGACAATTTTAGAAACTTGGGGGACTGAAACTGTCAATTATGCAAACTTTGCTCATTTTTCATCTGATTTTAAACATTTTGCATCTGAAACATATAAAATGCAATTTTGGAATATTTTCAGTATTTTGATGCATTTCTGAGCATTTTTAACCGTTTTGCAGTTCAGATTTGACTAAAAATGATGAGTATTTACACACTCATCATAAGGTAACACTGGTATTGAAGACAAGACGTCATGGACCTAGTGACGCACTGCACCTAACTTCCCAAGCTACTCAAGTTCCTCTTAAAAGGGCTTGTTTCATTCTCATGGGGAACCTACATAATCTATCGACTTTCTCTTAGAGATTGTTGATATTGAAGAAGGAGACTCTCTCTCTAGTCTCCGTCATAGGTAACCAAATGTGTACAATTGAGTCTAGAGCCAAGAGATCATCCACAATATCTCATTAGGACACAAAATTAATGAAGACTTGCTGTTTCACACAATGTGGAAAGTAAGTATATATATTGAGAGTCCTACGCATTATCCTTGTGGTATTGCCAGAACATCCGAGTGATATGCAAAATATTCACGATGAAGATGGAAATCCTTCTAGAGCCAACATCAAAAAAGCTCTTGGTGGGTGACATGTGAAATCTTACAAAAGATCAAGCTTGTGACAACTAGATAGAAACAATGGGGCGATTCACTCTTGAATCAACCTTGGTCCAGGAAATGAATTGACGAATACTTTTGGAAAAACCGTTCGATGTGCAAATCTCTTCTTTTCTCTAGCACATCGAATGTGTATTCATATTTCAAACACAAAAAGTATCTCTGATTGAAAAAATACTTTTGGAAAAACCGTTCGATGTGCAAATCTCTTCTTTTCTCTAGCACATCGAATGTGTATTCTTTTTCAAATACAAAAAGTATTTTTGTTTAAAAATGATCTTTCTCATAAAACCTTCGTCGTATTGCAAAACTCTTTCTTCAAGCAATACGCGATTGTTTTTCAAATCAATTTTTCATCAATCAGTGAATCTCAATTCGCCGGTTCACTCACTCCGTATTGTCTTCTTTGCGACGTTCCGGTTTGAGAACAACTAGATCAAGCTGCGAAACCCTGTCAAGGAGATTCTTCGGAACTCTACCTGATCACAGGCAGTATTTATACTGATCAACGGGGAACCGTGGTTCTTGCAACTATATTCATCGAAAGTGAACAAAGACACTTTCGTGTGTTTTATTGCTAACTGTTTGTTTGCAGGAACTGTTGACGGTGGCAGCCGATCAGAGTTGAGAAGTCAATTCAACCGCATGCTCACAGCATTCACGCTTAATTGAAGAACATCATGACAAGTGCATATCTACATAACCTGGCTCTGATATTTTTATACTATGCTTGTGCTACGCTGCTGCAAATATCATGAACCAGTAAAGCTTCCGCTACTCTGATGGAAAGATGTCATGATCCAGAAAATGTGAGCATGTCGGTCCAAAAGTCACAACAACACATGATGGCAACACAACAAAAGGGTGATCCAGAGATTTACTGTGGCTGATGATCTCAAAGAAAGCTCAAAGATCATCAAAGAAGTGGATCAGTTAAAGGCCTCCACTGAAAGTACAAAATCATCGGACTATGAAGAGTCACTGCTAAAGCACAAAGATGCATATGCTGAAGAATTAAAGTCTACGAGCTCAAGACTAAAGACAAAGATAGAATGCTAGGATGCAAAATGTATTTCATGGGGTGACCTCCCTTAGGGGGAGATTGTTAGGAATTGGAAATTCCATAGTGAAGTGTCGGTCACCCCAAATATAATCTAGCATAAGTTAGCTCGTAGACATATTGTTATTTATCAGTTTATTAGTTAGTTATTAGGTTAGTTTAGCTTAGTGTAACACCGTGGAGGAAGGACGGGTCTTTACCCACTGTATGCTTGATCCACAGCCAGACAGGAGGGCGTGTAGGTTGTAACTATAAAAGCCCCTTGCACCCTTGGAAGGTGTGGTGCTTCTTTGATAATCTAACATTTTCTCTTTTGTTTATCTATCTAGAATCACCCTCTCCTCTCTTCATCTCTCTAAACATGGCTCTCTTGTTTAATCATAATCCTAGACCACCAGAATCATCTAAACAACATAAAATATACGATCCTACAAAGAACAACAAATATGTAATTAAAAAACCCCAGACTTCTCAATCACATATAAACCATCAACATAATCAACTCCTCAAGTTCTTAATCAATCAATCCTTTAACCTATCAACCAATTACTAAAAAACCTAAAAGGGCGTGATAGGTTTTACAGAGCACGCAAAAGCTTCCAAACCGATCCTAGATCAAGAAGATTTATCAGAATATCAATATGCACAACGGAAATACGTGAAACAATACAAGATTAGTTAATCAACAGTAGAAAACGAAAGATATAAAAAAAATTTGAAAACCTAATTTTTGAAAAGTTGAGGGTTTTACTTAAAACCTTTTAGAACCAACAATTCCACCACATATCTAAACATATTGAACCAAAAAACATAAAATTAGAGTTTGATACAGTAAACCCTAACTTAGCACACAAGATCACATGATCTATACACCAATCAACTCGAATCAATGTCAATTGACTCAAAGAACAACCAATTTCAAAAATCCTAAGATTTTTATAAACCCTAATTTTTGGATAAATCAGTTTTATGAACAAATCTTCGTATTAGAGCAACCCTGCTCTGATACGATGTAGAAAAAATCTATTATACGAACACACAAGACACCAAAACTCATACAACCATCCACCCTTATTTTTATATCACAACATTACAAGGTTTCATAATCAACTTATGGTTTGAGTTCAGTATAAGTTGCAAATGAGAAATAAAATTTAACAAGTTTATACCAAAAACACTAGACAACGAAACCCTAATTATGAGAGAAAACTCACAACAAAACACACAATATATAATATGATTAAAATAAAGGTTAAAAGTGCTTTTATAGCTCGATTCGTTGGGCAACCACTACTACAAAAAATCTCATAGAGACCGGTTAGAATGGCTCATGAAGAGTGGTTTAGGAACCACTCTAAGCGAGGGGTATCTCTATAACCAAAACATATAGAAACCGGTTTGACAACCGGTGTCTAATATGAACATTGAAACCGGTTTTGCTTGTAAGAACCGGTGTCTACAACTGGTGTCTATATGCCTCTAGTATGGAGCAAAGAGACCAGTTTTTATATAAGAACCGGTTTTGGTGAGATTTTCTTTTTAAAAAAAATGATTTTAATTTTTGCTAAAAATATAAAATTTTCATAATTCCAGAATATACAACTAAATAGAAGTGTATAAGTCTTGATACATGCCAATATAACAACCTAAAACCAGATTTCTATCATTGAAATTATTTCTACTTATACAAACTTAAAATCTAGCATACAGTTTATTACGGAGTACTCTATCTAATTAGAAGAATATTTCATTTTTAGGCTGCTTCTCTCCAATACAAGTTGTATATCTTTCTTTGCAATATCACCTGTACTTTGCGCACGAGCTCTTTCTCTTTTAGTGTAGTTTTCAGTTAGATCAACGAATTGCCCGAACCTGCAATACAACATGCATCAATTCATTAAAATATATATAGCCGATACCCAAGTTATAGTAAGCCATACCAAACAGACACCGAAACTAGATTACAGCAGCACAACAAGCAAACAAGCATATTACAGCTAGGGGTGTCGGGTTAGTTTTGAAACCAATTGCAGAGTCTGAATATGCAAAGTTAGTTTTGAAACCAAAAGTCAATACTAGTATAACATTTGGACGGTCATAGTTAGCTCCTGACCGATGACCAAATGTGTATTGCAGAAATATAGTGATAAGCTGAACATGAAGTGATACTTGGGATAAGTGGAAGTAACCGGATGAATGGTCTAACCAGTTTAGCGGTAGCTACGTATCAAAGGGCCATGTGATAAAAAGGAGATAATACTAAAGAGCAAATAAACTTATCACTTCTATAGAATCAGAATTTAACATGTATCTTCTTAAGTTCTTATACTTTTCTAAGTCAGTTGATAGTCTCAAAGCATTAATTGGGAACCAAAATATGAAATGAGAGACGAAAAGTTGATATACATATACCTTCGCTGATAAACGAGGACCTGAGTAGGTTTATATCAATTGATATATTTTCATTAGCTGATAAACTGAGTTGGTTGATAACAACATATAAACAATAAACTATTGTTCTTTTTGATAACATATGTGCCGTGAAATGTACACACAACTGGTGCCACGTCAACGGTAATCATGCACTAATTAAGCTATTACACTATAAACACACAACTATTAGGAAAAAAAATCAAACAACTACTTGATGCATTCATAACAAACTAACAACCACATTAATAATCATAACACGTATAAAGCAAGGAGTCAAAATCTTTATAGGTCATAATATGCATTCTTCTAAATCCTCTTAGTTTATCACCACTTAAACTATATAACTTGTTACAGTAGTAGCTTCATATACAGAACGAAACATATTTATTTTAAAAAGTAAGTTAACCAATCTATTTGTATTATCTTATTTTCCATACTTATGAACTTATATTGTTCGGCTTATTTTTCACAATCACATTTTTTCAGGCTTACGAGATTATTACGACTTATAACTTGAAAACAAGCTCATAAGTGACAAGCCTAACAAAATAAGCTAAAACAAACACCACCTACTCGTCAGTCTAGTCTACCAAACACATCAGATATGACCCAAAGGCCAAACCACCAAACGAACATGCTAGTTAACAGACTCCTCATCAACTCCATATAATTAATCTTCTATATTAGTGGTGCTAAAGCCTAATAACCTTCCTCCTTAATCCAACTTTAGAAAAATATTCTTGATATGGTAACTACTAGTTATAGAAACTTAACATAAAAAGGTAACACAGTGCTGCTCTTCATACTCTACTTGATGAAACATGAAAATATGAATAAAGAACAAGTCTTTGACAAGATTATACAGTCTATGCTTATTTTGACACAGTAAGGATGTAAGATAGCTTCAACATTTCTCTCTTTACAATTTGGAACATCTTTCAAAAACTATACTATCATGCTCCAGTACCAAACACAAGGTAATGATCACGAGTGCATAACTTGTTTACACTAGAAATAAGCTAACTAGCATAAAACGCTTAGCACATAAAAGACAACTGTATTACAGCAAGGAGAACAACAACTAGATTACAGCAAGCAAGCAGACCCGGCATGTTGGATACATCTGCGTAGTTCTATATTACAGCAAGCAAGCAGATAACAGCAAGCAGAACACCAAGTAGAACACCCCTACCACCCCTGAAACTACTTATGATAAGTAGTTTTAGTAAGCCATACCAAACAGATCATGCGCAGTTCCAATAAGCAATCCCAAACAACTCCTATAAGCAATACAAGAGGAAATAGCCAACCTGGAATAAGGATACTGCCAGCTCCTTTTTGCCTTTTGGAAATTCTGCTTTCAAGACACAGTGACCTAATGAATTTTGCCACATTGGTCGCCTACCACTGTATTTGATCAAGTATAACTCTTTAAAAATGTCCTGCGGCAGTGACAAGTTTTTAGCTTTTGGAAATATAAGAAAACTTAAAATACACCAAAATCATCTTCCCTTCATGTCATATCTGATAAACATTCAGTTCATGGAGAAGGCGGACATCTAATCATGGATAGGTTGGCCAGTACCTACATTCCATTATCGTATTACTCTAGTTGGCAAAAGAAGCGAATCTTAAGTCATCTTCACACAGAATTGTAAAACATACCCGGTTGTTAAGACGTAGACACTCAGCTCGTTTTTTATTACCTGAAAGACTCATATCTCCTTGGATAGCTCTATGTCCTAAAACAGAAATTATGAAGTATTTGACACCTATTGTTCAAATGCGTAAAGTGCTTCTTAATAACATTGGAATAAAGAAAACTTGAGGAGGCAAAAAAGATATAAATACATACCTTAATCATTCCCTCAAGCTTGTTGGTGAATGGCTACCGCATTCGGTTTTCATCTATAACAACGACCAGGCATGTTAATAATCAGAAAAATATGCATGTTTTCCTAACACAACAGATAAAAGAAGTTTAGACTTTGAACCTTAGAAATCATAGACTTTTCAGCATCAATAGATGCACTATTTCCCAAAAGAATCGTTTTTGCAAGATCCTTCTTATAGAATGCTTCAAACACATCCTTACCCTATATTACAAAATGAAACAGGTATAGATGAAAGATTTGTGAAGGAAACCAGCAAATAAAACATAACTGATAGAAGTTATTGTTTTTTACATTACAGCCACAGTTAAGATACCTGAATAAAATATTAATCTGAATAAGACCAAGACTTTATCAAGAGTTCCCTCCAATTCTTCCTATGTTGTATTTTTATTCCCACCATGAAGTAATAGTTTGCAGGTGACACAGTAATAGTTTGCTATTTTCAGAATGAAAACAAGATATAACTGATAAGAAATTAAAGTGTACTTATAGTGAATTGGACTTCTGCACATCTAGACTTCAAGAATCATCAGAGCTTTTTTATGATTGAAGAAGAGAAGTACTGCATTTACCTGTACATCATTGACCAATTTTTAACATAATTTCATAAGCAATCCCAAACAGCCCTTAAGAAGTAAAAAAGTAGTAGTAAATTAAGCAGACACATGACAATTTATGTTAAACATTGGCAGCCCATACATGCATGGTGGTGGACACTTTCCTTCTGGTTCTAATTTCCGCCATTCATATGGTTTTGTAGCTTTTATCCAATGCCCACACATCAGCAAGAGGCCATTTTCCTGTTTACAAAGGGTATGCATCTAAGTCCAAAAGAAGAACACAAAAACATCCACTATGATGCAGTAAATTGGAAGAGACTAACCATCATTTCCACCAATTTCCATAACATATCTTTGCCCCACCAGAGCCATGACATGCCCATATCGTGGACCAGGCCAGGTACTTGAACCACCACTCTACAAAAGACGCCAACATATTATTAACCAACTTGCAAAACTGCATCTGCAGATATGACCAAGTAAATGAAAAAAATATTGCAAATTCAAACCTATGCCATTGAGGCCGTGGTTGTGTTAGGTCAAGAACATGACGATCCTCAGCAGAGAGACCAGCTCGACCAATTCCACCCTATGACTGATAAACAGAGTTAGTCAAAAAAAAGGTAAAAAGTAAATGGTTAGCAATTTAGGAAGCCTTTTATATTCCAATATGTTCAGTCAAGTGCTTGACTATCATCAATAAACTCGTTATCAATGCATAAAAGCAACAAGAATCCTTGAACCAGCTCCCACCACCTGTACTTACCCTTTGTCTTTCATTAACTCTGCACTTTGAATGCGTCAAAGGAACTTGATCAATGTTCGTTCTCCCTTATCCTGTTTATAGGAAATCGCATGTGCACATAATATAAAGTGATATAAACCGACCAATAATCTTGCTGAAAAAGTTGAAATCAACAACCCATATTCACAGAATACGTCAATCCATATCATACAAATCTGAACCAAAACCCAAATCCAGAAATCAACACGACTAAACATAATTCTGAATCCAACAAACAAACAGGTTCAAAAACACCAAAATTCAACAAGGCTAAACATCAAACAAATATCAACCGCGCCACAATGTAAACCATGCACCAATGACAGCGTCCAGTTCTGTATTCTCTAACCTCCGATCTTCACCCCAAGGTATCTATACGTAATTCAAGCGAAATAAAGATAATTACCTCACAAACGAGATGTACTTTCAGTTTAACAAACAATATGCAATGCTATTTAAAAGTACTTACTGTGTTCGGGAAGTTGTCATTTTGATATTTCAGCACAAAATCTTGCATCCACTTCATGACATAATATCCACACTCCCACTCGCCCGGCTGTCGATTTACGATAGGGAGTTCCCACTTCAAGCTATCACCAAGAACACTAAAAAGAAAATAAGCAATATACATTTGTTAACAAGTGTAAAGCACAAATGAAACCTAAAACAATTACGAAAAATGCTTACGAATCCACAAGTCCAGCAAGCATGTACTCGTCGTCAGAATGAAACACTGATGCCTTTGAAGAATCCAAAATGAACCCCCTTCCATGTTTGGGGCAAATTATGAAGAGCACATAGTGACCGCTGCATTATGTGTAAACATGTACGTTTAAAACAATAATCATATCAACAATAACAAAAAAAAAAAGTAGCGTGTGGTACCCTTGAAGATATGGTGCGACATAAAACTCATAACCCTCCAATTCCCGGGCCAAGTAATCTAAGGTAGCCCCTCTATTTGCCCCGTATACATCTGGCGTGATCAACTCAGGGTGCAAAAAGCCAACCTTATTTTGTTGTGAACATCCTTTAAGTTGATATAGTGACCTAATTAAAACATAGAAAAAATATGCTAATGTAACTTATATAGAAAAAACATTGTCTTAGCTGCATACAGAAAACATTAATGTACTTACATCTCAAAGCAAGTCAGAATACCAAGCTCGAGCTTTTTATTAGTCAACAACTCAATTATGTCGGTTGGGTTAATTGCAAAGTAGGAATCTTCAACTTGTCGAAAGACCTCCTTACCAACATGAAGATTGTATGGCTCAACACAATCGTTACCCCTACTCATCCAGCGATTATAGCCATTCAACACACTCTTTGGCCTATGTAACATTATAGTTGGTTTTAGATCGTTTAACTCTTTTCTATGCTCAGCTTTTCTTTTTACATCCTGCACATACAATGGTATTAATATGATCTCATTATACCCAAGAATTGAAAGGTCTAGTCGAGTTTAAAAACAAGTATGCCCTTTGGTATTAGATAAAACTTTCTACTTTCTTTAGGAATTAAAAGGAAAATGCAGATTTGTAAGATATTGTTATATTCCAGTACATATAGTAGCTATAATGTTCTAAAAAATTTACCCGCTCCTTAGCTTTAAGTTGTTCTGCAATCTTAGTTGCCGCCATTTTGTGGTTGGTTATTTCTTCAAAGGCTTTTTTCTTGTTTGTAGGTTCTTGAGCAATCTCTATTCCCTTTCTTTTCTCTGTAGCAGGTACTTTTTGATGTTGAGGCAGCACACTCTTGGTTGGTGGTTTATTAGCTGGGGTTTTCGTCAATCCCTACAAAGTCATGTTTATGTACGTTAATATAGCTTACTACAAAGACACAAAGAGAGAGATTCCACAAATTTAATACCTTAAAAGGAGCAATAGCACTAATTGGCCATTGAATAAAGCCCTTTACTGCGTTCAACAAAGTAGGGAATTCCTCATCCGGCACAGGAAGCTCCATAGTCTTATAAAAGTCAACAACTTTGATAACCGACACCTTCATGTGCCCGTGTAATAATTTCTTTCCATGTATAAGACCGTCTCCAATTGGAAATACTGTCGCAGTAGCACATGTGACCTTTTCCTGAGTGGAAACAGAACTAGGAACATACAAACAGCAGTAGGTTTCCTCCTAGATAAAATGTAGCAAGTATTGAATTAATCACGTGTATGTAAGTATGTACAATATTTATTATACCAACAAGACTAATATTCCATATAAGACCAACAATTTAGGATTACCAAATCGATTTCAAATGTGTCATCTGATATCTTAACATAAATTATACAATATACACATTTGTAGAAAACAAAAACCAAAAAAACTTTTACCTTTATGCAATTTAACTTGATGACATTAGTGGTCGAGGCGACACTCTGACGGGGGAACTCGACCTCATCTTGCCTGGCTAAAAGACCCTTGTTAGATTCTGACTGTATTTCCCTCCTAATTTCCCCCCTCATTTCCTCCCAAAACTCAGGTGACTGAATTACTTCTTTCACTTTTTGTGCCACTAGATTCTCTATCTCTTCCTGATGTTGATAGTTCCTCTTTTTTCTTATATAGCCTTTTATTCCTTTTTTATATCCAACGTTAGTCCCTACCCCCCTAGTGCGACCACCGTGCTCGGGTCCCATCACCAATATTAGCGGATCTACTCCTGCTTTAGATTCAATAGTCCCTTCAGACAATTGTTGGCTTGCTTTAGTCTGTTATATATGATTAAATATCAGGACAACATATTCATAAACAAATTTTTTTATATAGTTATCAGTAAAATGGAAAGAAAAAATTACCAAGTCCTTTGAAAGATCAACTAACTTAGGAGGCAATGTCGTATTCTCGTCTTCGTCACGGGGAGCCCTTGCCAAACAATAATTACTCCCACGAATGTCTGGTACTTTATGAAGGTCTGTTGCTTTATCTGGGTCATTTCTTTCTTTTTCCCACTTCTCTTCAAAACCGCGATACCCTTTTGGTCCTAAGCGACTCCGATCTATTTCATATTGTTTTCCACGTTCACTCGCTTCTGCACGCAGTTTCTTCACATAGCAGAAACGATGAATTAGAAACATGGAAAAATAATAATGTATCATAGTAATACAGAAGTAAATGAAACCTACAATTTTTGCAGGTGTGTTTTCTTTCCTGCAGAATTCTTCCCACACATGAGGCTCTACATACGTCCATTTGTCCATAGGAGATTTGTTATTGAGCATGTATTCACCTCGTAGTTCTGTCTTCCATGCCTTCCACTTAGTGCCACATGATAATAGTGTAGGGATTTTGACATCATTATTCTCAAGTCTAAAATGTGTCTGAATGATATAGAAATAACGATTATTGATTGTTAATAGATGTACTAGTTAGAGTATATTGTAACTAACGATTTTAGATATTATACCTTGATATCCAACCATAAAAAGTCTTTCTGTTCTTTTGTCACATGCTTCCAGTCCTCTATGTTCATGGAAATTAACCTTCGGGTACGAGTTCCGATGTACTTCCCATATAAGTTTTGCCACTTGCCTACAGCTTGACCTAACCGATTGAACTCAACAACTTCACCTGCTGGAAGATCTTGAATCTTATTGATTCCTCTTGTTTTTCGTGGAATTATGGGGGGGTCCTAAAAAACATGTAAACAATTGTAAGACAGTAGAAATAAGAACATGAAGCACGAGATCATTGAAATAAAAACATGTAAACTCATTTAAGCTTGTCAAAATTCGTTTCAGACACATCACCGTTTGTTCATACGAAATAAAGATATTGTTGTAGCATAAAGTCTCAGTGTACTAGAATCTAAATTCGGCTGAACTGATAAAGTATTCTATCATCATAATTTTGTGATTCACAACTAAAATCACAAAATGAACAAAAATATATGTACTGCGCAAACACTCACTGACAGCACACCAAAAAAATTAAGCTGCAAGTTACCAAAACTAGTGTTTGATCCACATCTAATAAGTAAATAAATTATCATATGACAAGTAATACAGGAATGTATTATCTAATTTACATACATAGACATTGCTTTGAACAAAAAATAACTTACGTAGCATTTTAAAGTAGCTTATTCGGAGTATCTGATTATTTAGAAAAACGTTTTGCAAGCAAATACTCAAATATAGAACAAACAGATTATCTGATTCTAATTACTTAACACTGACATTACTAACTACACCTGCAAAAAACCCAAACTTTAACCACTCTCAATAGCTCGACAATTGACAAATCGTGACAATGCAGAGTTAAATATTGACTCGAGAATATTCATTAAATTTATATTCTACAGCCAAACTTATCTCAAATATGGCACTTACACTATGTTCTCAAGTCTTTTTTTTTATTGTTTATACATAGGCAAAGCCTGAAGCTGCAAAGTGGAGGACAAAACCGATTAATCATTACAATGAGATGCATCAGTTGTTTGGTAGAGACAGGGCTATCTGTTTACAATCTTGTTATTTAGTATATTATTTTCCCTGTTCGTGATATGCAACACTAACAATTGACCACTTGCAACCAAAATATATGTACTGCGCAAACACTCACTAACAACACACCATGATGCACTTCACATAACTTACATATTAACAACAGGCAGGTCACAAAACTTACTTATTTCACATACCCACCTAATATTTGTTAAACATTGGCAACCCATACTTTACACATAAGCATACACATGACAATTTATGCATACAAAACATTATTTTGATAAACCTAAATCCAACCCTAATCCAAATTACCAACACTTGTCAACAAATATTAACCTTAAAATAAGTAACAATTGCGTATCAAAGTTAAATTAAGAAGAAGAAAAATACCATTTGATGTGCTCAAACTCAGATGAATGACCCAAATTGAGCTTGGTCTTGATGGAGGTGTGTGGTGGTCTGGGATACGATATGAAAACAAAGATGGTGGTTGATAACATGTCGAATGGTGAAATAAACACCATATATATCAAGAGGTTGGTGGTTACTGGTTGGGGTTTGATTGGCGGGAATTTGGGAGTGATGGTGGAGGGTCGTGGGGAGTAAAGAAAAAAGATGGGGGAAATTTTGGGGGAGAAGTGGTCTTGACTTTTTCTTCTACCGGTGCATACCATTTATGTTGTTGCTTTCAGAAAAAAAAAATTTTTATAACAAATACTACTATTTATTGTATTTATTTGATTATGTCTTCTTTTATTAACTTTTCGTGTTATGCCTGAAAAAATAATTGTACATAAACGCATTAGTTGGATGACTATATAGTAAAGTATACTAGCTTAAATTTAGTTATAAACGAGTAAATTATTTTATTACCTGACTCGTCATTCTTCGTGTCCTTCTTGATGATCCGATCTTAAATAAACAGTATCATCAAGAATTTCATCTAAAGATTGAATGCCACTAGAAAATAGAGGTAGCTCGTCAAACTGATTATAGTCGTCCTCGTCTGAAACATCATCAACACCAACTATATGTCGTTTACCATGCATGACAATGTGCCATCTCTTGTCTTTTGAGTCCTCGACAAAAAATACTTGGGTGGCTTGGTTTGCTAGAATGAATGGGTCAGATATGTAGCTGTTTGTGGAAAGATTGAAACACGTGAAACCATCCCTATCAACTTTAACACCTCCTCTGTCATTGACCCATTTACACTTGAATAGGGGTATAACAAACAAATTGTAATCCAATTCCCATATTTCTTCAATGACACCATAATACGACTTTTTTGAGCTTGTCATCCTCGATGAATCTGTCATTGTTGCTACAAGGGTCACTCCACTATTTTGCATTGTACTTTTATCATCTTGTTGTTTGGTGTAGAACGTGTATCCGTTAATGTCGTAGCCTTGATATTGAAAAACACGACGTGGTCGGTACCCCAATTGTGCCAATTCTGGATCAAGATTTGGAAATATACGACTAACTTTATCTGCAAACCACTGTGAAAATGTTCTTTTATGCTCAGCTTCCAACCAAAGCTGACCTCGATGGCTGTTATTTTGTTTTAAATATGACATGTGCTCGTGTATGTATGGGTCAACACATGTCATATTTTGCAATACGGTAAAATGCGCTTGCTCTAAATCCCTATTGTTCGGTGTGACATCTTTGCGCCCAATTGTCCCTTTCCCATCAAGTCTACCCGCGTGTCGAGATCGCGGAATGCCAATATTTGTGAGACCTTCCATATAATTTGTACAGAACTGAACTACTTCTTCGGAAGCATACCCTTCAATAATACTACCTTCTGGCCGAGATCGGTTCCTTACATACCCTTTTAAGAAACCCATATACCTCTCGAATGGATACATGTATCGCAAGAATACAGGACCACAAGCCTTTATTTCTCCAACAATATGAGATACGAGGTGAACCATGACATCAAAAAAGGAAGGTGGAAAGTACATCTCGAGTTCACAGAGAGTAAGAATAATATCACTCTGCCATTCATCCAACTTTTCTGGATCAATAACTTTGGAATGAATCATGTTAAAAAAGAGACAAAGCTTTGTGACCGTGTGTCGCACTCGAGGTGGTAGTACTCCGCGAATAGCGACTGGAATCATCTGCGTCATTAAAATATGACAATCATGGGACTTCATACCAAGCAACTTCAAGTCTTTCATCGAAACCAACTTCTTAATGTTAGCAGAATAGCCAGATGGGACCTTGACACCGTGTAAGAATTCACAAAATATGGTTTTCTCCGCCTTCGACATGGTATAACAAGCCGCCGGCAAATACATTTTCTTACTATTCGTCTCTTGTGGTGCGAGCTCGTCTCTAATTCCCATTTCGACCATGTCTTTTCGAGCATTAATTTCGTCTTTAGTTTTTCCTGGAATGTTTAATAATAAGCCTAGCAAACTTTCACAAACATTTTTCTCGATATGCATAACATCAAGACAATGTCGGACTTGCAAATGTTTCCAGTACTTCAAATCCCAAAATATTGACTTTTTTTTCCAAATATTTTTTTGAGGTGCCTTAACTTTTTTTCGAAAAACAATATTTAAATCCGCAATTTGGGAAAGTAAATCGTGTCCGTCCAATGGTTCTGCCATCACTCTACGCTCTATAGTACCGTCAAACAAATTCTTTTTATTACGGTATGGGTGATCTTCTTCAAGCAATCTTCGATGTCCCATATATATTGTTTTCCTACAATTAGTCAACCATTGAGAGTGAGTGTCATTTTCACAAACAGGACATGCCTTCTCCCCTTTCGTACCATAACCTGACAAGTTACCGTATGCTGGAAAATCACTTATAGTACAATAAATCATGGCAAACAATGTGAAACTCTCTTTCTTGTACGCATCATAAACTTCAACGCCTGAATCCCACAATTTTTTCATGTCGTCTATTAACGGATCCAAATACACATCAATATCGTTCCCAGGTTGTTTCGGACCTTGAATTAATAATGACATCATGATGTATTTCCGTTTCATGCACAACCAAGGTGGGAGATTATATATGCATAGAAGAACCGGCCAAGTGCTATGACGAGTACTCAGGCTTCTAAACGGGTTAATTCCATCTGAACTGAGTCCAAACCGTATATTTCTAATCTCAGATCCAAATTTATCAAACTTTTTATCAATATTTTTCCATTGAAGAGAATCAGCCACATGTCTCATTTTTCCATCTTTTTTGCGCTCTTCAGCATGCCAACGCAACAATTTGGCATCTTTGGGGTTTGAATATAACTTTCTCAATCTAGGTATGATGGGAACATACCACAACAATTTAGCAGGGGGGCCATTCTTTGTCACATCGCTATTTAGTTCCGTTAAATTCTTTTCCTTATACCTTGATTCATTACATATCGGACATTCGTGTAGGTCTTTGTACCCTTTTCTGTACAATATCCAATCATTTGGACATGCATGTATTCGTTCCACTTCCAATCCCATGGGACACGTTAGTTTTTTCGCTTGATACGTTGAAACAGGCAACTCATTATCTTCAGGGAACGCTTCGTGTAACAACTTTAATAGGGTGGTGAAGCTTTTATCGCTCCAACCATTTTTCGCTTTTATGTCCAACAGTTTCACCACTATAGAAAGTATGGTGAACTTCTTACATCCGCTATACAATGGTTTTTCTGCATCGACAAACAATTGCTGTAATTTTTTAACATCCTTTTCAGCAACATCACGTTCCACATCACGTAACATCTCATCTATATTGACATGATGGTCATCGTTAGAATTATCATTCTCATCGTGATCAATGTCTGAAACAAATGTGTGACTCTCAACTTGTGATTCACCGTGAAAAGTCCAAGAAGTATACTCTTTGTCAAACCCTTTATGTATGAGATGGCGTCTAATAACCTTAGGATCGGCAGTGGACACGTTATTTCTACACTCTTTACAAGGACAAGAAATTTTTGTTTCTCCTGTCTTTTCTCGATGATCCTCAGCGCATTTAATAAATTCAGACACTCCTTTCATGTATTCAGGGGTAAAACGTCCTATCTTGTGCATCCATGTACTACGATCCATCTGAAATATATAAAGAAAAAAAGTTATATTCTAAGATTAGTTTTGCATAGATACGGTTACAAGTGTTATAAATTGTGCCTAGTCGATGACATTGATTCAATCAAAGGTATGATCAACAAAAAGTAACGTCTATTAAATTAATTTAGTTATCTTATTAATGTTAGTTGGGTTGACCCGGTCGGGTTTGGGTCAATTCGAGTTGAGGCAAATACCTTAACCCGACCTTATTTAAGACACGAATTAGACGGGTTGACCTGAATTGACCCGAATAAACCGAGCCGAAATGGCTTAATTGGGGTTAACAAAATAAGCCTAATGAAAACAACACTTTATAAATTACATAGCAAGTCTTTAACCCGCCAAAAACTCCCCTTCCTAAAATTGAAGCGCCAGTTTTCATTCTAACATTCAAATGAAAACTTTGAATTCCCTCCTGTGGTGTTACTTTCACTCCTGATACTCCTCCTAATCAATTTGTTCTATTGAAATCTCTCCAATTCACAACCCTCGTTTGCCTGAATGTACTCGCACTTTCCAAAGGTAACATTATTGAATGTTTACATCAAAATTTAGAATTTTAACTTCCAAAATATGTGTTATATCAGTCTAGTATAGTTAATAATTGTGTAATATTTAGCTTTGTTGTTGGTATTCGATAATATGTTTTCACTTTTCTTGTTGAACACAAGGTGTTCGATCAAAATCCCCACTAAGAGTGTTAATATTTATTGCTTTTGATATTGCAAATAACTCTTAGAATTTGATATGTTAAGTGACGATTATGAAATCAGTTGTACAAATCTATGTGAAAATCTAAATTCTCTAGCATAATATATGAATGATTTGGCATAGTTTGTATGAGGTGAATGTGTGAAGCTGTTGATTGACTTGTTTGTAGGACTAAACAATTAAGGCGAGTAACTGTAATTCTGGAGTGTGTGGTTCTAGCTGAACCTGACATGATGTTTACTGTGAGATATATGTAAGGCTGCTAGAATTAGATTTAAGGATTTTTGAACTTTGATGTGATGAAGGCATGTGATGGTAACTTTATGTCACGACGCATGTGTGCTAGCACCTGATTAATGACTTAACGTAGAAAACAAGCATAAGGGTCTGTTTGGTTGGCCAAAATGAAATGATTATGTAATGAAATAGATGATGTAATGGAATGAACATGGTAATGGAATTGGTCATTACGATTGCATTGTCATGTTTTGCTGTTACGACCGAATGGAATTAGCCATTAACACATGTTTATTGGTAGATAAAGATAGACATATGAATGGAATAAAATTAGTGGACAATAACAAAAATACCCTCACCCTGTAAGGTTTAGAGTTAATGACATGGATTAAGGCTTTGTGAAACGAAGATAGTACTATTAAGGTTTTGGTCAACAGGTTGTGACTATTGTTACAAAAATGCTAGAGGTCTCAAGTTCAATTCCCCCGTGGATTAGTCGGCTATAAGGTCGGAAACCATGGTGATATCGGCTTATGTTTCATAAGCCCATTTGCTGGCTTTTTGTGAGGCTCATGGGCGTATATAAGCTTATTACAGCATAACAAGCTTATATAAGCCAATAAGTTATAAAATAAGCCAGAGAAATGGTGATTGATAGCGAAAATGGATAGAAGATAAAGTCAGTTTGGTATGTTGGTGATTGTTATTGTGGTTGTTGTTTGTAAGTTTATGCATAAATTAATATGTGAGTTTAAGTTTAGGACACATATTAGGTATTGGTGCAATTGAGATAGGTATTTAATTTTGTAATTGATACAAAAATGAAATAAACAGAGGAAGGAAGTCTAGTTAATTGGTGATTATTGACAATTTGTTATCTACTGTTGTAGTTGTTATTTAGTTTACACACAGACTAGTGCTTGATTTTGTTACTTATTGTGTACCCAAATTAGTATTAAGTTTTTTTTTATCGTCTAATAGATTAGGGCTTTGCGGTAAGATTAAATTATATTTATGTTATGGTTTATACCAAAAATAAATAAAAGGTGGAGTCAGTCTAGTTTGTTGGTGATTTGTAAGCAATTATTATTGCTATCTAGTTTGTGTGCATATTAGCATTTGATATTGAGTTTCTGACACAGATTTGGGCTTGGTGAGATTGAGGTAAAAAAAATATTGATGTTGTAATTGGGGAAAAATCTCTAAATGGGATATCCTTCCCCACCAAAAGATAAGCCGATAGGCTACTGGGCGTCGAGCTCAGATGGATAACTCAGTGTCTATGGATGGTTTCGCAAGGGCAGAGGATCCATTTAATCGTTTTTCAGAGCTTATGAATTTTGATACTTATGCTGGATGGTGTACTAGCCCTTCTGCAGCTGATCAGATGTTAGCGTCTTTTGCACTGACAGCTGGTTATTTGTCCTATGAATTACTGGAGCGATTAGGATGTGGTTCATAAAGCTAGAAACTTTGTGGTCAAATTGATGGCAAAAACTAAAACGAGTCCTTATTGTTATATTAGTATTATTGTAGATGATAAGACATAAGATAATGAACATAGAAAGTAAGATTTCTGCATTTAAAAAGTTTTATATGTCATTGTATGATAACTAATTAATGTGGGCTATATTTGTTTAATAACAGGTAAAACAGGTAAATAAATTGGCTAAGAACGAAACGGTGAAACAGGCAAGGCTCAAATAGGTATGCCTCTAACGTCACCTCACGTGTTGTAACTTTAATTTTTCGGTTATAATACAATAATTATTAGAAAAATGTTCATGGGTTATTTCACATTATTAGATGATAGTATACTATCTCATGGTTACGAGCCTCACCATCGTGTGCAGCGTTGTCACGTTCAAGCTAACTTACTATGGTCTTCCATAAAGTAGTGGTGGAAAAAAGGGATGGTTCAACATATTCTAACATTATTGATTTCAATTTTATGAAGGTATAAATTAATATATAAAGATCTTATGTCATATTTTATTTTCATGTTAAACCAGAGAATATATATAGTAATTAACCACTTCAATGGCTTCTATAGATCTAAAGAATATGTAGATGGCTTCCGAGGACAAATCTACCTAAGGTACGCTTCTTACTACTTTAAATGGTTTAATTGATAGCATCTCATATAACTTTACTCACATTCTTTCAGGTGGAACATCGTTTCGGCATGAGGAACAGATATTTGTTCCCGACTTTAAACCATCATGGACACTAAAATGTGGAGAAATACACCCACCCTCTGTGTAGCAAACTCAGGAAGGTGATGAGGACAGTTGACTGTGTTTTTTTCCTTTGGTTCACTTGAACTCAATTTAAGGAGTGTTTGGGATTGCTTTTTTTTTTATTGTTTATGCTTATAAATAAGCTGTTGTAGGTTGCGCAGGAAATAGTGCACCCCTTTTTTTGGTGAGCAAATCATCAGGTACAAATAGCAATCAGATAAATATGCAGTTTCTTTGTATTTATAAAAAATTGTTAAACTTATGCTCTGCAGGTTCTTTGAATGCATGGTCATAAGGTTGTTAAGGTGCCCAATGGGTTTCAAGCTGTGGAGATAAGTGACGAAGGTGTGCTAGAACCTTAGGAGTGTACCTGGAGGCGTTTTGGTAGGTTCCAAATATCATTATCAGGTATAATATTTTCGGTTTAGGTTTTTGTTGCAAAATTCAGTAGTTTGTGCAATCCGTAATTCTTAACTCCCATGAATGTAAAGTATTGTTACATATAATTATTATCAGGTATAATATTTTCGGTTTAGGTTTTTGTTGCGAAATTCAGTAGTTTGTGCGATCCGTAATTCTTAACTCCCATGAATGTAAAGTATTGTTACATATAATTAGTCTTCTTATAACAACTTTCATTGTACCACTCAAAATTACCTAAATTGCCTCTAAAGCTCTTTTATAAAGCTTCTAACTATCATTTTTGAATGCTTCCAGGTTCCACAGTTGTCATGAACACGGCGAACGTGAAGCATTGTTTGCTGAGGTTGAAGCGTTGCATTGTCAGGTACCCTACGAGTCTGTAAATCATCTAAACCCGAGAAAGAACTTTTTTCTGTTTCTTATCCAAAGGTTCTAAAGGCACTCAAGATTGAAGAAAGTTACATAGATAAAAACGTTCCAACAGCAAGAGAAAATGATGTACAGCCGTGATCCTATGCCTAAAGTTGCCAACATAGTAAGATTGCATGTAACTATGTAAGTGATTTCAATTAATTGTCTATTATCAGCCATTTGTTTCAATTGTTGGTAGTATCGATGTAGAACCATTATGGTTGTCAGTGGTTAGTTCCAAAAAAAGACACGTTATGCATCTGGATTGTCAGACTTGCATCTTTTTTCGGGGCCAAAGACTGATCAATTATTATGAGGTTTTATACGTAAGAATTCGGTAAAAGTTTAAAAATTCAGCAGCCTTAGTTGAAGAAGCAATTTAGTGAACGTTGTTTTCACGTAAATGTGTATAGGTTTTGTAGTGACCATATTATTTACGACTTGGACACGTAGGTATTTCTCAGTTTCAGTTGAAATAATTTACTAAAAGTTATTTTCACGTAAATGTGTATAGGTTTTGTAGCAAGCGTATTATTTACGACTTGGACGCGTGCGTGTTTCTACCTCATCCTGTTATATTGTGATTATTATATAATTACCCGTTCTCTACTTTCTTTTCAGTTGGTGAATACTGGGAAAAAATGCAATAGCTAAGGCTTGGTATTGGAAAAGATATGCAATGGTAATGTTATATTGTGATTATTATATAATTAGCGAGTCTTACTTATTGTTTACGGGTTTCAGTATCAAGTGATACCAATTAAAGGCAAACATGTGAATGGTAATGTTTTGTGTTTTTAGGAAGCAAGCCATATAGCTGATAAAGCAGCTGGTGTAGCTGGCATGGATGATGGATGACACGGTTAACAAAGGCGTGGCTGCAACTGGCCACGAGGCTAATTAGGAAGCAACAATCCTTTAATTTGCACAAGGTAATTTGTCGCTTAAAAATATCGCCTTAAGCAAGTGCACAACAAATTTTTTTTTTTTTTTTACCTTAAGCGATTCATTATATGGGTAATGTGATTTTGCTGAATCTATTGTATAAAAAGATGCTGAAGAGGGAGAAGCTGAAACGTGACCATTTGAAGGACATAAGCACGCATGCAGCATCAATGAAACATTGTGCTCTTCTTTGCGTCAGCATGTGGGTGCTACACACCGGGTTGAAACAGGTAAAGTTCAGTGACATGGCTGTTAGTGTAGTACTTTGAATAGTTTCATCAATAAGGCCATTGAAGTCAAAGTATGTTTGCCTAATACGATTATTATTGGGTTATGCGGGTTTGGTTTATGGAAAAAAATTTGAGTAAACCATTCGTTTGATGGTTCGAATTGAGTTCATCTTTATTTGGTGAGGCATACCCGACACTCAAATAGAGAAGCTTTCATGAAAAAAGTAAGTTATCATAATGTTATATGAATACCACATATATAAGTTTGATTATCCGAACAATTAGATACATATTAATTTATCCAAATAGTATCGTTTGAACAGGCATAAATGACTATATATTACCAGCAAAAATGTATCGCAAACTGTTTGGGATCAGGCCAAGCCATTTTAGAAAACTTTTTAACAGCAATGATGATTGATCATAATTGTTACAGGTTACTTTACGTCACCTTTAGATATACACTTTTTCGGATTATTCTTAATTGAATGAAATTAATTGTATGTTCCAAAAGAATAAAGTAGCCACAAAGGTTTTAACTTTTTAACTTTTTTTCTATATAATTTGTAGGTGTTTTTGGGTTTTAATTTGTATTTTGGTTGTTTTTTGCAGGTTGATGCGGAGTTACATGAACTTATGGTCAGATTAATATTTTTTGTTTTGTCTTGGATTATTTGTTTAGTTGTTAGTGATGGTCTAGCTTGAACTGAATACCCGTATAAGTTTTAGGATGTCTAAATTGTTATTTTATTATTATTATTTTTTTTATCTCAATTTGTGGGGATGAAACCCTTCGGGTTCATGGACTCCTTTGCCAATGGTTTTACCTGCAATTTATGTAACCTGCAAAGCTAAAGTCGCTAGCTATGGCAATGAATTGGTATAGACGTATAACATCGAATGTTGGTCCCTGTGGAGTGATTTACCCTTTTTATTTGCTCGAATTGGAGATCTTACCAATATGTTATTAGATCGTCGTCCTTTCTTCAATGTTATTACCGATAAATATTAAGTGCCCCGCCGCAACGCGGCGGTTTCGGGGCAATCCTTGTTGATTATAAATTTATATGGATGTTAAACAATGTAAATTTCTACTGTAATAGAATGCTTTTAACGAAATACCTTACTTCAATGGATGAATATGGGTTTAGCTACCAATGTACCACGTATTTCGTATGATCGATACAAAGCAAAATCTTTAACGTGCCTGCATATAGATATTAAAAAAAGAACATAAATTGTCAAAGCAATGATTCAAGCACATTCAAATATGTGACAAAAAAGATATACACCTATTTTTATATAATCAGTTACAATAATATAATGATGCATTGTTACCTTAATATAGATGAATATTATAAAATCTTGAATTTCTCTAGCTCTTTTTGAAAGCATTTATGGTGTGTTTAATGTTTTTTTAAAGCATTAGTGGGCATCTCAATCCTTTTAAAGAGTAATTGGTTGCAAATTTCCGAAAATGAAGATATGCACGTTGGAGCAAATTCAAAAATGCATAAGATCATTAACACCGGTTTTTTCGCAAATAACCGGTCTCTATAAGTGAAATATAATTAAAACCAGTTTTTTAAAAAAACCCGGTGTCTTTACTACTTTTCTAAGACCGGTCTTCTTTGTAGAACCAGTCCTTCTTCATTTTTATAATAAAGAGACCGGTTATTCTATGACAACCGGTTTTTAAAATTTTCCATACCCCTTATTTTTTACAATAGAAACTGGTTTTTATATAACCGGTTTCTATTAGGGGATGTTTATGTGCTTTTTTGTAGTAGTGAACTTCCAATTTGTCCACCTTATGTACTAATCTTCGAGCTTTTTTCAACTTTAGTTCTTAAACTCTTGCAATATATTCAAACGTACACAAACCAAAACTTGTTTTGCAAGTATAAAACAACTTTGTGTTAATTATACAACTTACCTTTCATGTTTCTAATAGCTTATATTTTTATAAAAACATACATACGAGATTACGAGGTTTCAAATCAATCACAAATTAGAGCACGTCTTTGCGTACAAATCTCTATGCATGAAATTAGAAATGG
Source organism: Chrysanthemum seticuspe (assembly GCA_019973895.1). Taxonomy (NCBI): domain Eukaryota; kingdom Viridiplantae; phylum Streptophyta; class Magnoliopsida; order Asterales; family Asteraceae; genus Chrysanthemum; species Chrysanthemum seticuspe. The sequence goes on along the minus strand of BPTQ01000009.1, from coordinate 213,747,795 downwards.
CGTAGCTGTGGCCTCACTGGCCTATGGACTAGTTCGTGTCGCGACCTTGCGGCAAACAAAAAGAATAGAAAATAAAATAAAAGTAAAATATGCTATACATCGTTTTAGACTAAAAATATTTATTTAATTTCCTTTAATTTCCATGAATGGAGGATAAAGGATTTGACGATGTATTTCTAAACTGGCCGTAGGCTCGAGCATGAGTCATGATCAGATATTGAACCTTATCCAAATTTCGACGTGACTATGAGTAGCATCAGCATCTTACATCTAAGCATATTATACCATTTTTCAAATTTTACCCTTTGTATATTCAAATATACAACATCAAAGTCCCCTTTCACTTGTTTAAATATTTACGTAATTACTCTTTCTATAAATAGCAAGTATGTCTAACAAGAAAAAATGAATGCTTAATTACCATGTTACTATATTAGCAGTCGGAAATGCATAATCAAAAAAAAAAAAAAAAAAAAAAAAAACTTATTATAATGTTACATATAAAATATTAATAGTGAGATCATCTGGAGTTTCCTAATGTAAGAAAAGGGTATCCATTGTCGTAGAACATAACTATGAGGGTTGCGTGTTCGACTTGTAGCCGGTGGCGGCTCTAGCCGGATTACTAAGATGGTTCTTTTACTTAGTAACAAAAAAAAATCAACTTATCAAAAGTTCTTTGAGTCGGGTCGGGTCCGATCCAAAACAAGAACTTAATTACTGTATCATCTATCTATACTACTATATAAATCATTTAAGTTGTGGGCTCCACAAAAAATTAAGATAAGGAGCTTCAATCATTGAGTGACATGTGTCACTTCTCTAACTAAAAAATAACAAAAAGGAAGGAACTCTAACCACCCTAAAATAAGAAGCTCAAATAATGGTGTGACACATGTCACTTCTTAACTAATTAATCACATTTATTTTTAAATTTAAATATCTTTTAATTCGTTTAATTTTTTTATAATCCAATTTCACCATATTTTTTAAAATTTTGTGCTCTTTAATTCAACATTTATTTTGATATATTTTTTTGAGTTTTTAGTTTTTACATTTTTAGTAGGTTTATTTTATTTTGATTCAATTTTTTATAACTTTAACCTTTATTTCAATCAATACAAACTTTATTTATCAAAATCATTTACGTTTGGGAAAGTGTTTTACGGGTAAGAGATTGTGAAGATCTTTTTATATGCGGGAATAATGATGTCACGGGAAAGATACGGAAAACCCAAACAAACACATACAACTAACATATATACATTTGGAGTGTTGTGAAATGAATTCACTAAACGGGTAGAGAATTGCGAGGAGAGTTGGGTTAGCAATTCATTTACTATATTTATTATATAATTAAGATAATATAAAGCATTTAAGTTGTGGGCTCCACAAAAAATTAAGATAAGGAGCTCCAATCATTGAGTGACATGTGTCACTTCTCTAACTAAAAAATAACAAAAAGAGAGGAGCTCTAACAAACTAAAATAAGGAGCTCCAATAATGGGGTGACACATGTCACTTCTTAACTAATTAATCACCTTTATTTTTAAATTGAAATATCTTTTAATTCGTTTAATTTTTTTATGATATAATTTCACTATATGTTTTAAAATTTTGTGCTCTTTAATTCAACATCTATTTTGATATATTTTTATGAATTTTTAGTTTTTTACATTTTTAGTAGGTTTATTTTATTTTAATTCAAATTTTTATAACTTTAACCTTTATTTCAAATCAATACAAACTTTTTTTTATCAAAATCATTTACTTTTGGGAAAGCGTTTGACGGGAAAGAGATTGTGAAGGTCTTTTTATATGCGGGAATAATGATGTCACGGGAAAGATACGGAAAACCCAAACAAACACATACAACTAACACATATACATTTGGAGTGTTGTGAAATGAATTCACTAAGCGGGTAGGGAATTGCGAGGAGAGTTAGGTTAGCAATTCATTTACTATATTTATTATACAACTATATTTATCGCCGCCGCTTTGCGCGGGTATCCGACTAGTTTATCAAAAGGAGTTGATTGTTAAACAAACAAAATTGATTTTCACTAAATGATGGTTTGGCTTATACTGATGTTAGTGTTTTCTACAAGTAATTATAAAATGTTGAAGATCTCATATATCTATAAATCACTTTTATTTATTATCTCTAAAAATGAATTATACCACATACTGACATACTTGTATTTTTAAATAGGAAAATCTTACCTACATTATAATGTAGGTAAGTTACCAACATTTCTTTTAAAAAAAATTTATAAAATTTACATTTCAGTCCCTGCAGCAAGTCTCTAATACATGTTTTCCCCTTCTTCCTATAGTTTAGTCCCTGCAATAAGTCTCTGATACATGTTTTTCCCTTGTCCCTACCTTTTTTTCAAAGGAAATATAGATAACTTACCTACATTATAATGTAGGTAAGATTTCCCCTAAATCTTTTTAATGCATAACTTACTTATTTAACTTTATAAATCAAAAAGAAAAAAGAACAAGAATAGTCAAATATGAGTAACTGAGAAATAAAAACCAACAAGTACGCTTGTTTTGTTCAAAAAAGAACATTTTATCTACTTTTTCATCATCTTCCCCAATTCATTTCTCTCACTTCACAATTTTCATCTTCTTATTTCCTTCTTCTTCAATAATTTATCTATCTTTTCTTCATCAAATACATTTAAAAAAAATAGATTTGTATCCTCAATTTCAGCTATCTCTAGTTTAAAATTAATCTAGGGTGGTTCCTAAATTTGTCTAAGGTAGGTCCCAAAAACATTCATGCATCATCTCTATACGATTTCGGCTTCTAAGGTGGTTCCCGGGAACCACCTTGACATAAAGTGGGTCCGCCTCTGCTTGTAGCAAGCATTTTATTCAGATCAAGTGACCAACAATTACTTTCTAAAATGCAAACTTTGTATTCTAAAAGAATTAGAAACTTTTTGATTCTCTAGTAGTTTGATTATGGGTTATAATACAGAAAAATTACTAAAGTTTCACAAAAATTTGTCCTAAGTTACTATAGTTTCATTTTGTTCACTTAGGTTACTGACCTATCGGGAGCATACACTTCGATAAATTCAGTGTTAGTCCGAGTAACCTGAACGTATATTTTTTGATAAGTTCAGTAACCTGAATGAACAGATTGTCAAAATTTAGTAACCTGAATGTATACTTTTATAAGTTCAGTAACATGAGTTAACAAATTTTCAAAGTTTAGTAAATGAATAAAATGAAATCATAGTAACTTAGGACAAATTTTTGGGAAACTTTAGTAAATTTTGTGTACCATAACCCTTTGATTATTAGGCAATTGAATTTTGTGAAGTAAAATAAACTCAATATTAGTGGTTACAAATTCATAAATGTGACTTCGAAATATATCTTTTAAGAAGGAAATTTATAGATATTACCTCAAATGGTTGCTTTGTATTAGGGTTTTTAACTTGGATCGAAAGAGAAAGAAATCAAACAAAATTGTGTTTATGTTAGCCCGTACTGTTTGATGTATATTTGTATTGGGCTCAAGCTCGTTTCTAGAATGCTCTATATATCCCTATTTATTGTACTATGTATTCTCAGAATGAAGGCAATCAAATCAATCATTCATTCATACAAATGACATGGTATCATACCAGGTTCGGTTACAGATCCTCTAATACGCCTAGTTTCTTGCAAACCATAAATCCCATCTGTTAAAAAAAAAATCATTGTTGTGTTGGTGATTTGTGCTTCGGTCACAGATCACACTATTGGTACGTTGTTTGTGCTTAGGTCACAAACCAGGTTCGTTGTCTACTACCCTCTTGTTTCCAAGTTTCTTGTCCATTAAATCTAAACCACTCTTCTGTCCTTTGATTTAAGTCATACACCGTAATCAAATAAAACCGTACACACCTTATCACCATGACTAGTTCAAATGAAACTCCCACTGTACCACACTATGCATAGGTTGAAAGTAAAGGGGATGATACAGATGATTTGTTGGTAAAATTGTTATATCGTTTGGGTTTAACCTCTCATGTCGAGAAATCCCCGTTATTAGTCAAACACAGCCATCCAATAGCCCAACTGCTTATTATGCTTCTACTAGACAAACACCAGGCCCGGTTAACTATTACAGCCCAACTCCTAAAATAGCCCAACAACCTGGACCTGTTACACAGCTCGGAACCCCCACCAGGCTTTGCCTATTACCCAACCCAAATCCACGCCCTGGGTACTTATTTCAGCCTAATTTAGGCCCAAGCTCCTGGCCCGATTTCTTTGGTTAGTCCATCCGTACCGACAAGTTATATGATAATGCATCCGGCCCAAAAGACCCACTCTGGGTCCGCATATACTACCGGGTCTGTGAGACCCACAGTTTTCCCGGGACAAGAGACTACACTTTCTCATGCCTTTACTGCTGGAACACTTCAAGATCCCATTACCGGTGCATGGAACATAGATACATGTGCGGGCTCTTACCTTAATGATTCGATTACTAGTCTTAGTGAAGTTTTTAATACATGCATATATCCATCTGTTTCGGTTGGTGACGATCATTCTATACCCGTCACCAATATGGGCCATAGTATTTTGCCAACTCCTTTTCGATCCTTTCACTTAAATAACGTACTTATTACCCCTCATAATGTCAAAAATTTAATTTATGCTCATCAGTTTGTTCGTGATAATAATTGCACCGTTGAATTGGATGCATTTGGTTTTTCTGTTAAAGAAGTCATGACTCGTCGGGTGCTTCTCCGATGTGATAGCACGAGCGATCTTAACCCTGTCACGGCTCCGTCTCCCATTCCTCAAGCCTTTCTTGTCAGTAAATAAATGTGGCATCAGCGTCATGGTCATCCAATCATCTTGTTTCAAATAATTTAATTTCGTGTAACAAATAGAAACCTCCCGTGCTTTGTCATGCTTGTCAGCTTGGCAAACACGTGAGAATTCCATTTGTTAATTCTGATACTGTCGTTAATTCTTGTTTTGACATTATTCACTCGGATGTATGGACTTCACCTATTCCATGTCTTTCGGGTTTTAAATATTATGTATTGTTCTTGGATCATTATTCACATTTTGTTTGGGTTTATCCTTTAATTAACAAATCTGATGTGTTGTCTAAGTTTGTTTTTTTTCGTAACTATGTTCATATTGAGTTTAAGTATGAAATCAGGTCCTTTCAGTGTGATCATGGCGGTGAATTTGACAACCATAGCCTCTATAAACTCTTTGTTGACAATGCCATTCAGTTTTGATTATCATGCCCAAAAACATCACAACAAAATGGCATGTTCGAACAAATGGTTCTCACCATCAATAATCTCATTCGGACTTTGCTTTTTCGAGCCAAACTTCCACCAATATTTTGGGTTAAAGCTCTTATTATGGCTGTTCATTTAATCAATTTCTTGCCCTCCACTGCTATTGCCAACGAAATCCCTTACACCCGACTGTTTGGCCACAACATGGATTATAGCCTTTTACACACATTTGGATGTTTATGTTACCCTAACTTATATCCTAATCACAAACTTGAACCTCGCCCCACACCCTCAATTTATTTGGGCCAAGCTTTCAATCATCGTGGATATCGTTGTCTTGACTTACAAACCAATAAAATCATCCTTTCTCGCCATGTCACTTTAGATGAAACTATTTTTCCATATTTTTCATCTCAATCACCGTCAGCACCCACCTACAACTTTTTGGATGACTCACTCGATATAATTCCGCCCATCATTCCATCCATTTCACAACCAATTGTGCTTCAACACACACCTGAGCCAACAACACCAATTAATCACACTCCCACCCCATCACTTGAACAACCCAATACGACCCAACATGTGACAATCCGTACTTTCAGGTCATTTCTCGACACCGTTCATGTCTCATTATTTCAACATTTTAGTAAACTTGGTTTACTTGTTTCAAATTCGCGTAACCTTGGAGGTTTAGCGGCGAATTCATGATCATGACATTCACGTACATTTCATATGGACTATGATTAGTCTACATTTCATTGACATCATGTGCATCTCATTAGTACATGCACGACATTTCATTTCACCCTTCAGCGCGTAATTGTTATGTTTTATAATTTTTATCGCGTGAGTTTTTATTTTGATTATTTAACCCGTTACTTTCAAAAATGATCCCGAGGTATTTTTAAACTCACATTTAGTTCATAAAAACTATATTTTTAGTTTTCCTAGTGTTTCAAATTTAATTGGTACTTTAATCGTTAACGTTTAATTATTACGTCGTTTTTCTTAAAAATTTGACGATAATTATTTTATCACCCGATTTTCACAAGGAAAGTATTTTTACAATTTTTATCACCTCATTACAATCTATTTTGAGCTATTAAAAACTTACTTTTACCAAAACTTTCCAATTTCCTTTAATTGTACATTTTACTTACATTTTACTTACTTTCTTCTACAAATTATTACAAATATCTACAAGTATACAAGTTTGAGAAAAAAAAAAAAATATAATGGGAGACAACCCTCCCCCAAAAACCGGCCAAGGGGGAGGGAAGTCTTAATTGTTGGTATGGTTCTCTTACTAGTTTGTCTACTCTATTATTAACTCATTCATGAACCAAATTTTCACATAGTTACAAGTGTTATACAAAAAAAAAAAATCTCTCTTCTTCTTCCTTGGGACTCCATAACCGGCCACTATACATAGCTCCAAGGGATCAAAAATTTTCTTCAAGATCAAGTGTTTAAACAACCTAGAACATATCCTTTTCATGGTTTTGAAATAAAAACCAAGGATATCTAAGTAAAACCTTTGTTACCTACACCTCTTCATTTGCACTAGTAAGCATATCTTGTCATTTTTATGTTTCCCTATCATTTTCATATGTTCCTTTTCATTTTTGAAGCTTATATGCATGTTATGTAGTTTATACCATTTATTTCATGATTTTAAGGTTTTATATACTTATTAGTCATCCTATAATTATTCCCAAGTTAATCTTTGGTCTTGATGGTGATTAGGAACCCATGACACCCTAAGAAGGTGTATGGTAGGATTAGATTAGTTTTGGAGTTGATTTGAAGGGATTAGAATAGGTTTTGTCCGAGAAAAACTATTTTCGTAAACTATATTTTACGTTCTGTCCTTAAAACGAAATTCTGGAAAAACCCACTGATGGTACGACATTTTGGCCTTGATAATTAGAAAATATACTTTAAAACGAATCCGTGGCCTTTTGAACGGATAAAAACGGAGTTATAACGAAGCCGTGGTGAATTTTTAAAGTTTGGCGACGAAAAGTATATTTTTCTGAAAAAGACAGCATGCAGTTTTTAGTGTTTTTGGGTCAAAAACGAGCCTTAAGCTTCACAAATTATTTCGACTTCTCAAAAATATATTAGTTTACTTCGATACGAAGCTAAGGACATATTTTACGTAGAAAACGGATTTAAAACGACAAATATATGGCCGTTTTCATAAAGTTGCCGTAAGTATTAATTTCTGAAAACTATATTATTTTTGACGTAACAAGTATTTCATTAGCTATATCGTCCATGTTTGCGGCAGTTTTTAACCATGATGTGAAACTTTTTATAACGAAGTGTCTTCTAGTAAAATCAAGTTCATCGGCCATATTTTTCAAAACAAAAAGCCGTTTGTCAAGCGGAGTTATAGTGATTTAATTACGGATGTTCAAACATTGGCCGAAACTCATTTTCTGCACACAATTAGCAAAAACCACCATCTTTAGCCTTTGATATCTTTATGATCGAGACCTTTTGGACGAAAACTCCTGAACTGAAACTTTTAGATATCGATACAAACTTTCCAAAACCGTCGAGTTCGTTCTCTAACGATCGACGTACACCATTTTACGACCACTTTTCCGAAGCTATTTTTGTTGATTTCATGACTTTTCCGACGACATTGTTTTGCGACGAAAAATGGTAATTTCACCAAAAATCATTATAAAACCATTGTAGGATGACATTTTGACGTAAAAACATGTAAAGTCATTTTTGAAGGGTTAAGACGTCAAAAGAGTATTTTTCGTCGACGAGTAATATTTTCAAAAACCCGTAAATGGTATAAATAACATACGAAGTGCATGCATAACATTACATTGCAACTCATGACATATCATATCATTGATAATAGGTCCCGGTTGACGCATCATTATAAACCTCAGTGTACTCACATTTGCCGTTATTCCAGTTTATACAAGTGAGTTTTCATAGCCCCGTTTTTTTTTACATGCTTTCGATTATTTTCAAACCCACGGGGGAGAATACATTGCACTACATTTTTTTGTACGATACCAAGTATGTTAAATTCATTACATTGCTTAAGTTACCACATATGCCAATTTGAAAGTCCCCATTACTTGAACATGAACCGTTAATCTTTGAAGCGAGGATGAGTGGATAGATCTATCGAGGGTGACGCCTCCATCCGGGTTGGTGAATCCCAACCAAGTGAACGGATGCATTTCATTTGATTACATTACGGAGTTGTCTGGCAAACACTCTGCAGGGGCATACATTATTGAACAGTCTAGTTTCGGGGTCATGGGCTTAGAGCAATTGTAACATTATTTTTACGTGACTTGATTGTCATGCATGGTCTATACTTGTGTAGTCGTATAAAACATTTACATAAACCTATGATTTCTCACCAACATTATTGTTGACGTTTTTAGCAATGTATTTTCAGGTAACTGAGGCATTCGCATCATGACATGGTTTAGGGACCTATATTTTGAGTCGCGGCGTCGACTTACATTATGTACATTATGGCTCTTTATTTCAAAACATCGTTTGGATTGTAACATATTTGTATTTTGGCAAACTTGTTAAACCTTTTGGGACCGATGTTGTACTCTGATTATGTTTTTATGAAATATCCAACGATGTGTTTTTAAAACGACACTTTAGGTCGTTCAATATAACTGTGATGTGGTGCTATGACAGTCAATGCCCCCAGGAATTCCATTCCGCTGCAAAACAGGTAAATTGGGGGTGTGACAGATTGGTACCAGAGCTACAGTTATAGAGAACTAGGTTGCATCATTGACCCTAGACTATAGCTACATTATCATAGCATCTCATCATTTCATCATAGTACATGTTCATTGTTATCATGCGGATTCACTTACACTTTGTTCGAGATTATTTACATTTATTTCATATCGGTTGTCACAGACATGTCTTCAGATTCTCACCCTATTACCATATCATCGGATGATGATCCATCACATTCCACTGAGATTGTATCTTCTATCGGATCCACTGCAGCCTTCCCACTGATCATGACTGACACTGAGACCGAACCCTTCGAGGAGGGTGAAGTCGCACCTACACCTCACGTTAGCCCAGCCTTTAACCCGTTGCTCGCACCATCACCACCACCAGCACCACTACCAGCAGCATCACTACCACCATCATCACCATCATCGTCATATTTTCTTAGGGATCCTGTACCCGCATCGGACTTGCCGCCCAAAAAGCGTGCACGTTTCGATATCCCTACACCACCATCGACTGAGCCCGAGCCGCCCGTTAGATTTGAGATAGGCGAGAGTTCTAGGGCAGCTGCTGCACGACAGCCTTCCACAGAGGCATTAGGTGCCCGTATCGATGCACAGCAGTTACAGATTGATAGTTTGACTCGACAGTTAGGGGAGCTATCGGTTGACAGGATTGAGCCCATCGCCGAGGAGGTCGAGGGTTTGATATTAGGCAGGGTTAGTATTGACTTAGAGTTTCAGGGTCTTCAGCACCGACAGATTGAGGATAGAGAGCACATCACAGAGTTGAGGCAGGAGATGCCCGAGCTGTTTGACCGAGCCGAGATGACTCAGGATGAGTTACAGAGTCAGTCACAGGAGTTAGTCTTTAGCTCGTGAGCGTATTGATACATTGCAGGGTCAGATGGATGAGATGAGGAGTTTGATTGATAGTTTGGTTATTCAGGTTCGTGATCTCCAGGATAGAGCCGGCGGAGCACCATGAGGTGCCTTATGTAGACTTTTGTCATGTATAGTTTTGACCATTATTATCCTAGTCACAAGGTGTGTGACGTAGTTTAAGGAACTTGTTGTATTTTGGTTGTTGTACAAACAAATTATCAAGTATTGACTCTACTATGTAGGAATGGTTATTATTATGTATGATATCGGTCCATGTAGGCCGAAATTTTCATGTATATTATCCACGTGTGTTGTGATTATATTGTGATATTTCATTATTGTTCCGTTGTGATTCCATTTATCTTTATGCATGTCGTGGTTGTGGATATATTTGTATGATGGTTGTTTCTACTTACGAGTTCTCACGATTGTTTCATCTTGTGATTTTGAAGAGTTATGGCACCGAAGAAAGCTACAGTTGAGATGACCCAAGCAGCAATTCAGAAGTTGGTAAACGATAGCATTGCTAATGCACTTAGAGTCGAAAGGGAAACAGTGGCTGCTGCTGCTGCTGAAGCCGCGGCTGCTGCTGAAGCCGCGAGGCTTGCTACTGCAACTGGTAATGCCGGAGGATCTGGGGTTAAGAAATGTTCTTACAAAGATTTCAAGAGTGGTGAACCCACTAAGTTCCGAGGTACCGAGGGAGCAACAGCTATGGTTAGATGGTTTGAAAAGTTGGAATCGGTATTTTTGCTTTGTAACTGTCCGGATGACAGTAAGGTTAAGTATGCTACGAGCACTTTGCTCGATGGAGCGTTATCATGGTGGAATTCATACGCGCAACCAATTGGTATGGAGAATGCTTTTAAGCTTACGTGGGAGGAATTTAAGAGCTTGGTGACTAAGAAGTTTTGTCCTCGAACAGAAATCAAAAAGTTAGAGACGGAGTTCTATGAATTGGTTACTATTGGCTATGATATCGACACATACATTCGGAGATTCCAGGAATTAGCTGCATTATGCCCGTCGATGGTATCGGATAATGAAAAGTTGCTAGAGGCTTTTATCGGAGGACTTCCTGAAGTGATTCAAGGAGATGTGACATCGTTCGATCCACAATCAATTGAAGAAGCTATTCGTGTTACTCAGAAGTTGATGGCACAAGTGGTGAAAGCGAGGCAAGTACACCACCACTAACCGAACCAACAACAACAACAACTCCAGCAACCGTTTCAACAACAACAACCGAGGCAACTACAACAACAATAACAAGCGCAAGTGGGATAACACAAGGGGTAGGAATGCTACTCAACAACCGCCCAAAAGGCAAGAGGTTGCTAAGGTTTATGCCGCGGGTCAAAAAGAAGGAAAAGGATATTCGGGGGTTTTGCCGAAGTGTAATAAGTGTTTGAGTCACCACAATCCGGGTCGATGTCCTGATCCGTGTGAGAATTGCAAGAAAGTTGGTCCACCGTACTAGGGATTGCACGGCACCGAAGGTTACATGTTTTGGTTGCGGGGAACCTGGACACTACAAGAGGGATTGTAAGAAGGGAAAGAATCAAGCAAATCCGAATCAAGGAGGTATGGCTCAAGGAAGGGTTTATGTTATTGGAGGCGGAGAAGATAGGGAAGACCCGAATGTCATAACGGGTACGTTCCTTCTTAATAATCGTTACGCTTCAGTTTTATTTGATTCGGGTGCCGATAAAAGTTTTGTGTCTATTGCATTTGCACCTTTGCTCAACATTAAACCAACTACACTAGACATATCATACAACGTCGAATTAGCTAATGGTAGCGTAGTTTGCACCAACACCATTGTTCGCGGTTGCACATTCAATTTTCTTAATCATCCATTCAACATAGACCTCATGCCCGTAGAGCTTGGTAGTTTTGACGTCGTCATAGGCATGGACTTGGTTATCTAAGCATCGCGCGAAGATCATTTGTGATGAGAAAGTTGTTCATCTTCCCTACAATGGCGAAACTTTGATTATTCGTGGGGAACGAAGTGGAACTCGAATTAGTATCATATCGAGTATCAAAACGGAGAAGTACATTAAGAAAGGTTGTCTTGCTTTCTTAGCTCATGTAACGGAGAAAAAGTCGGAGGAGAAGCGACTTGAAGATGTTCCTATTGTCCGTGAATTTTCTGAAGTATTTCCCGAGGATTTACCTGGACTTCCTACCGGCACGTCAAGTAGAGTTTCAAATTGACTTAGTGCCCGGAGCTGCACCGATTGCACGAGCACCGTACCGTTTAGCGCCATCCGAAATGCAAGAGTTGTCTAATCAATTGCAAGAGCTTCTAGACAAAGGATTCATTAGGCCGAGTTCCTCGCCTTGGGGAGCACCGGTCTTGTTTGTGAAGAAGAAGGATGGATCCTTCCGAATGTGCATAGACTATCGAGAATTGAACAAGTTAACGGTGAAGAATCGTTATCCACTCCCTAGAATTGATGATTTGTTCGACCAGCTGCAAGGTTCTAGTATTTATTCCAAGATTGATCTTCGTTCGGGTTATCATCAGCTTCGAGTTCGGGAAGAGGATATTCCTAAAACAGCATTTAGAACACGTTACGGTCATTACGAGTTTCAAGTGATGCCGTTTGGATTGACTAATGCACCGGCGGTATTCATGGATCTTATGAATAGAGTATGTAAACCGTACTTGGACAAGTTTGTTATTGTGTTCATCGACGACATCTTGATCTACTCCAAGAGCAAAGAAGAGCATGAAGAGCACTTAAGGACGATTTTAAGGCTACTCAAGAATGAGAAGTTGTATGCTAAGTTTTCGAAGTGTGATTTTTGGAACCACAAAGTGCAATTTCTTGGTCATATCATTGATAGTCAAGGACTACAAGTTGATCCCGCAAAGATTGAAGCCGTGAAAGATTGGGCTACTCCGACGAATCCTACGGAAATTCGTCAATTTCTAGGACTAGCCGGGTATTACCGAAGGTTCATCGAAGGTTTTTCGAAGATAGCGAGACCTTTGACCAAGTTGACGCAGAAAAACAAGAAGTACGAGTGGGGAAAGAAACAAGAAGCTGCTTTTCAGTTGTTAAAGCAAAAGCTTTGCAGTGCGCCGATTTTAGCACTACCCGAAGGCATTGAGAACTTTGTTGTATATTGTGACGCTTCGCATAAAGGACTTGGGGCTGTTTTAATGCAAAATGAGAAGGTGATAGCGTATGCTTCTCGACAACTTAAGACGCATGAGAAGAATTACACAACTCATGATCTCGAATTAGGAGCCGTAGTTTTTGCGCTCAAGATTTGGAGACACTACCTCTACGGTACAAAGTGCACTGTGTTTACCGACCACAAGAGTTTGCAATATATTCTTGATCAAAAGGAGCTTAATATGAGACAACGTCGTTGGTTGGAGTTACTCAGCGACTATGATTGTGAAATCAAGTACCACCCAGGAAAAGCCAATGTTGTGGCTGATGCTCTTAGTCGGAAAGAGAGGCCTAAACCTTTAAGAGTTCGATCATTGGGAATGACAATTATTTCTCCTTTACCATCGAAAATCCATGAAGCACAAGTCGAAGCACTTAAGGAGGAAAACCGACCAAGTGAAAAGCTTTATGGTATGCCTGAAAGCGCAAATGGTTTTGTGAAGAGAGCAGATGGAGTACTATGTTTCAAAGATAGAATGTGGGTTCCATTGTATGGCGGAATACGAGAATTGATTATGCATGAGTCGCATAAGTCAAAGTATTCTATTCATCCAGGATCGGATAAGATGTATCAAGATCTTAAGAAGCTTTATTGGTGGCCGAACATGAAAGCGGAGATTGCCACGTACGTTAGCAAATGTCTTACCTGTGCTAAGGTAAAAGTCGAGTACCAGAAGCCGTCAGGATTGCTCCAACAACCAGAAATTCCTCAATGGAAATGGGAACGCATTACAATGGACTTTGTTACGAAACTTCCTAAGACATCGGGAGGTTACGACGCTATTTGGGTAATTGTTGATCGCCTTACCAAGTCAGCTCATTTCATACCGATTAGAGAGACTTATTCCATGGAACAACTCACTAGACTTTATGTCAAAGAAATAGTCTCGAGGCACGGAGCACCAATTTCTATCATTTCCGACAGAGATAGTCGATTTACTTCAAACTTTTGGAAATCATTGCAAGATTCATTCGGAACCAGATTAGAGATGAGCACCGCATATCACCCACAAACCGACGGTCAAAGTGAAAGGACCATTCAAACATTAGAAGACATGCTGAGGGCATGTGTTATTGATTTTGGAAATGGTTGGGCTAACCATTTGCCATTGATTGAATTCTCGTACAACAATAGTTATCACACCAGTATCAAGATGGCACCATTCGAGGCACTGTATGGTCGTAAGTGCCGTTCACCTGTTTGTTGGGCCGAGGTAGGAGACGCACAACTTACTGGCCCAGAAATGGTACGGGAAACCACTGAAAAGATTGTTCAGATTCGTGATCGACTTAGAACTGCCAGGAGTCGACAGAAAAGTTATGCGGATGTTAGACGCAAGGATTTGGAATTTCAAGTGGGTGACAAAGTTATGTTGAAAGTATCGCCTTGGAAGGGCGTGGTACGTTTTGGGAAGCGTGGGAAGTTAAACCCGAGATACATTGGACCATTCAAGATTTTGAGCCGAGTTGGTCCTGTAGCTTATCGACTTGATCTTCCGTCAGAACTTAGTCATGTGCACAACACGTTTCATGTTTCAAACTTGAAGAAGTGTCTTTCAGACGAATCGCTCGTTATTCCATTGGATGAAGTTCATATTGACGACAAACTCAACTTTGTGGAGGAACCCGTAGAAATCATGGACCGCGAGGTCAAGCAGTTGAAACAGAGTCGTATTCCTATTGTGAAAGTTCGTTGGAATTCTCGACGAGGTCCTGAGTTTACTTGGGAAAGGGAAGACCAGATGCGACGCAAGTATCCACATCTTTTCGCCGACACCGTTACACCTAACAACGTTTGAATTCAGGGACTGAATTCCTTTTTGGATGGGCGAATGTGACAATCCGTACTTTCAGGTCATTTCTCGACACCGTTCATGTCTCATTATTTCAACATTTTAGTAAACTTGGTTTACTTGTTTCAAATTCGCGTAACCTTGGAGGTTTAGCGGCGAATTCATGATCATGACATTCACGTACATTTCATATGGACTATGATTAGTCTACATTTCATTGACATCATGTGCATCTCATTAGTACATGCACGACATTTCATTTCACCCTTCAGCGCGTAATTGTTATGTTTTATAATTTTTATCGCGTGAGTTTTTATTTTGATTATTTAACCCGTTACTTTCAAAAATGATCCCGAGGTATTTTTAAACTCACATTTAGTTCATAAAAACTATATTTTTAGTTTTCCTAGTGTTTCAAATTTAATTGGTACTTTAATCGTTAACGTTTAATTATTACGTCGTTTTTCTTAAAAATTTGACGATAATTATTTTATCACCCGATTTTCACAAGGAAAGTATTTTTACAATTTTTATCACCTCATTACAATCTATTTTGAGCTATTAAAAACTTACTTTTACCAAAACTTTCCAATTTCCTTTAATTGTACATTTTACTTACATTTTACTTACTTTCTTCTACAAATTATTACAAATATCTACAAGTATACAAGTTTGAGAAAAAAAAAAAAATATAATGGGAGACAACCCTCCCCCAAAAACCGGCCAAGGGGGAGGGAAGTCTTAATTGTTGGTATGGTTCTCTTACTAGTTTGTCTACTCTATTATTAACTCATTCATGAACCAAATTTTCACATAGTTACAAGTGTTATACAAAAAAAAAAAAATCTCTCTTCTTCTTCCTTGGGACTCCATAACCGGCCACTATACATAGCTCCAAGGGATCAAAAATTTTCTTCAAGATCAAGTGTTTAAACAACCTAGAACATATCCTTTTCATGGTTTTGAAATAAAAACCAAGGATATCTAAGTAAAACCTTTGTTACCTACACCTCTTCATTTGCACTAGTAAGCATAATCTTGTCATTTTTATGTTTCCCTATCATTTTCATATGTTCCTTTTCATTTTTGAAGCTTATATGCATGTTATGTAGTTTATACCATTTATTTCATGATTTTAAGGTTTTATATACTTATTAGTCATCCTATAATTATTCCCAAGTTAATCTTTGGTCTTGATGGTGATTAGGAACCCATGACACCCTAAGAAGGTGTATGGTAGGATTAGATTAGCTTTGGAGTTGATTTGAAGGGATTAGAATAGGTTTTGTCCGAGAAAAACTATTTTCGTAGACTATATTTTACGTTCTGTCCTTAAAACGAAATTCTGGAAAAACCCACTGATGGTACGACATTTTGGCCTTGATAATTAGAAAATATACTTTAAAACGAATCCGTGGCCTTTTGAACGGATAAAAACGGAGTTATAACGAAGCCGTGGTGAATTTTTAAAGTTTGGCGACGAAAAGTATATTTTTCTGAAAAAGACAGCATGCAGTTTTTAGTGTTTTTGGGTCAAAAACGAGCCTTAAGCTTCACAAATTATTTCGACTTCTCAAAAATATATTAGTTTACTTCGATACGAAGCTAAGGACATATTTTACGTAGAAAACGGATTTAAAACGACAAATATATGGCCGTTTTCATAAAGTTGCCGTAAGTATTAATTTCTGAAAACTATATTATTTTTGACGTAACAAGTATTTCATTAGCTATATCGTCCATGTTTGCGGCAGTTTTTAACCATGATGTGAAACTTTTTATAACGAAGTGTCTTCTAGTAAAATCAAGTTCATCGGCCATATTTTTCAAAACAAAAAGCCGTTTGTCAAGCGGAGTTATAGTGATTTAATTACGGATGTTCAAACATTGGCCGAAACTCATTTTCTGCACACAATTAGCAAAAACCACCATCTTTAGCCTTTGATATCTTTATGATCGAGACCTTTTGGACGAAAACTCCTGAACTGAAACTTTTAGATATCGATACAAACTTTCCAAAACCGTCGAGTTCGTTCTCTAACGATCGACGTACACCATTTTACGACCACTTTTCCGAAGCTATTTTTGTTGATTTCATGACTTTTCCGACGACATTGTTTTGCGACGAAAAATGGTAATTTCACCAAAAATCATTATAAAACCATTGTAGGATGACATTTTGACGTAAAAACATGTAAAGTCATTTTTGAAGGGTTAAGACGTCAAAAGAGTATTTTTCGTCGACGAGTAATATTTTCAAAAACCCGTAAATGGTATAAATAACATACGAAGTGCATGCATAACATTACATTGCAACTCATGACATATCATATCATTGATAATAGGTCCCGGTTGACGCATCATTATAAACCTCAGTGTACTCACATTTGCCGTTATTCCAGTTTATACAAGTGAGTTTTCATAGCCCCGTTTTTTTACATGCTTTCGATTATTTTCAAACCCACGGGGGAGAATACATTGCACTACATTTTTTTTGTACGATACCAAGTATGTTAAATTCATTACATTGCTTAAGTTACCACATATGCCAATTTGAAAGTCCCCATTACTTGAACATGAACCGTTAATCTTTGAAGCGAGGATGAGTGGATAGATCTATCGAGGGTGACGCCTCCATCCGGGTTGGTGAATCCCAACCAAGTGAACGGATGCATTTCATTTGATTACATTACGGAGTTGTCTGGCAAACACTCTGCAGGGGCATACATTATTGAACAGTCTAGTTTCGGGGTCATGGGCTTAGAGCAATTGTAACATTATTTTTACGTGACTTGATTGTCATGCATGGTCTATACTTGTGTAGTCGTATAAAACATTTACATAAACCTATGATTTCTCACCAACATTATTGTTGACGTTTTTAGCAATGTATTTTCAGGTAACTGAGGCATTCGCATCATGACATGGTTTAGGGACCTATATTTTGAGTCGCGGCGTCGACTTACATTATGTACATTATGGCTCTTTATTTCAAAACATCGTTTGGATTGTAACATATTTGTATTTTGGCAAACTTGTTAAACCTTTTGGGACCGATGTTGTACTCTGATTATGTTTTTATGAAATATCCAACGATGTGTTTTTAAAACGACACTTTAGGTCGTTCAATATAACTGTGATGTGGTGCTATGACAGTCAATGCCCCCAGGAATTCCATTCCACTGCAAAACAGGTAAATTGGGGGTGTGACACAACATGATGAAGCCTCACAACACATACCAAATCAATCACCACCCTCAACCCCAATCGCGACCCAAACACCAACTCCATCACCAGCTGCAACCCAACACCAACATCCATCTACCACGACCCAAATTTCACCAAAATTTTTGGATCCTGCTCATAACCCAAACCCTATCTCGATTCATCCCATGGTCACATGATATCATGTCGGGACTAACCGTCCTACTCAGTGTATCAATATGCATGTGTTTTTGGTTTCAAATTTACCAAAAAAATCCTATCGTGATGCGTTTAATGATCCAAATTGGCAAAATGCTATGCGTGATGAACATACTGTACTTATTAAGAACAGAAATTGTACTCTAATGCCTCGTCCCATAAACACAAACATTTTTTGATGTATGTGGCTTTTTCGCCATAAGTATTTGGCTGATGGCACTCTTAGTCGCTATAAGGTTCGTCTTATGGCGAATGGTAGTAATCAATTAGAGGGGTTTGATGTAGATGAGACCTTTAGTCCGGTGGTTAAACCGGGTACTATTCAAACTGTTTTAAGTTTAGCTACTTCTCGACATTGGCCGATTCATAAGCTTGACGTCAAGAATGCTTTCTTGCATGGTGATTTATCCGAGAAAGTTATATGCATCAAACTCCAGGGTTTTGGGATTATGTGCATCATGATTATGTGAATTTATTGCAGCGGTCTCTGTATGGGCTCAAGCAAACCCCTAGAGCTTGGTTTCAGTGATTTACATCTTATATTACTCGGGTTGGGTTTCATCATAGTTGCGGTGAGTCATTGTTAATACAAATAAGCCGTAAAAACGCTTATTTATATTTTACGATCTTCTATTGTTTTATCGATAACAAACATAAAATCATTTTAACGAAACAAATAAAATACGTAAATGGTTTGAGCCAATAGTTTGCTAACACACTTACATTTTCATATAAAACACTAAACAAGTAATAGTGTTTACATTTTATAGAAATACATATGTGTAACAACTAGTGTTTACATAATATGGAAATGTGCATACTCATATTGTAATGGGTGATGTAAGAGGTAAAAATCTAAGTACTTGACCCATTGACTAGATACAATAAATGTAGTTGGGTAAAACCCAAAATCCATGACCCATACCCAAGGAGCTTGATCCATAACCCATGACCCATTGCATGACATCATGCATGAAGTCATGTTGGGTATTATCCATGGACCATGACACATGACCCATGATCCAATGTCTAGATACATTGCATCTTGTATAACCCATGGTTCATAACCCGATTTGCAACCCAAAATCCAGACTTAAGCTGACTCAGACTGGCGGATCCCTTGGATTGTACAAGCCGGATCCCTCTGGGAGGGATCCGTGGGAACCGAGGAACAGTAGAGAAATTTGCCTATAAATAGTGAGCCATTTCTTTCTTGCAACTCATCCCTTTTACACATACTCTCTCTTAGTATTGTAAACTCTCTAACCTCAGATCCAAAGGATCTTTCTATGTAGTTTTGTGTTTGTGTGGTTCTCTAGGTTCCTCTTAAAGGCGAGATCACCACCTCTTGAAGTCGAGCAAGCTCAAGTCCATGAGTTGCCAAGCTTTGTCATCATCAAGACTACTAAAGTTATCTTGTTGATAGTTCTTTCCTCCCTCCTAGAAGTGTTGTGTGGAAGGCATTAGTGAAGGGTGCCAAAGGTCCGTGTCGAAGGCATTAGTGAAAGGTGCCGAAGGATCAAGACAAAAGAAATAGTGAAAGGTGTCAAAGGGTCGTGTCAAAGGCATTAGTGAAAGGTGCCAAGGGGTCGTGTCAAAGGCATTAGTGAAAGGTGCCAAGGGTGTACATACGATATGGTGCATCGATGTACAAGATATATTAGTTTGGGTTAAAGGATAGTGAGATCCTAATGATGTTGTTATAAGGATTATGTGTGATACACGGTAAATTTTCACTAAAAATTTAACTGATAGTTAGTAATTTATTATTACTAAGCATAAGTCATTAAGCATGCATAAGCTTTACCTGATCATTTGAGTAGTTAACTCGCATACTGTAGACTATTGCACCACTTTTGCATTCATATCATTTTATGAATATTATATTTCATTTTCGTCTTATGATTTAATTTCAAGACGAGAGGTTATCTCATTTACCCCAGTGGCCGACTCTGCACGCGTACCGACACTATGATAAGGACTTGATAAAACAAATGACAAATGTCCGTGATATGGAATATTACAAAGATAAAAATATTTCCGATACGCAACCATAAAATACTACGTTATAAAAGTTATCAAACAATGATACCTACGGTCACAATATAATTTCGCGGGACACGAAAATAATTAATACCCTTGCACTTAAACAATAACCCTCGTAAGCCTCAAACACAATTAAAATATAAGTGTAACACAAGTACATGTACACAAATAAATCCTAAGTATAAATTACATATACATACAAAATCAGAAAATGAAAAGATATCCAAGATCTTCATCTTCAACCTCTCTCTACCCCTAGCCTGCGCCCTTATAGGCCGAATCTTCCAAAGAGGGAAAACCCAACATGTTATCCCATCATATCCTTCTCTATCTTACCAAAACCATGTAAGTTTTTGGTCTCTCCAAATCCTCCTTTGATGCGCCGGTTGCTACTCGTACAAATCCAATGAGAATCAAGACAAAATCACACAAGAGAATCATATCTTCACATCTATCTACCTTAAGCCAAGTCCAAGATTCCTAAGCTTTTGGAAGTTAACTAGTTTTGGCTTCAAACAAAGTCACAAGAAAGGGAAGATGGACAAGCTCTTCCCAAAATACTTCCTTTATCTCTAGTAGAGATGCAAACGCCCCAAACTCAGTTTCATCATCAACCTTATCAAAAATTAGGGTTGGGTATGATTTAGGGCTTTCAAAAATTGACTTGGGGGTTTTGGAGTTCAAGGTCGGTAAACACCAATTCCATCATCAATTCGGTGATATCAAGAAGGAGTGGAGGTCAATTGTTAATTTCTAATTCAGCTTTGTACTTGTTCTACCTCCGAGATTTGTAAAGGGTAACAATCTTGTTTATGTCTTTAAATCTTCTTGTTGTGTATTTGATTTGAAATCGTGTATGACACATGTTGTCCTTCATTTTCCCTTCGAATGAAAATCTATGGTGACATGAAATTTGATGTTTGATTTGGACCCTTATTGAACATATGCATCCTTTCTTTGATAACGTTTAAGAGAAGTTTTGTTAAATAAAGTATAACATTCAATTTCGGTTTTAAAAATCTTCCTGGAATGGTAAAAACAAGTAGGTCATGACACTAGAAAAGTACATCTCGAATATTGGTAAGATTGTCTTTTTACACCGGTAAGAGTAAACCTCGTCGTTAGCCACGAAAACCTTAACTTCGGCCAAGGGTCATTTGGGTAAGAGAGTATCGAAACTTAGTAAGTTCGAGTAGTACTCGGATGGGACATCAAAGGTTCGGTCCCTCAGTTCGACACCTAGTCCTTGGTAGTAGCATAGTTTATCCACGAGGAAATTCGAGGCCTTGCTATGGTAGTACCACAGTGGCTCGTCAAGGTGATTGTCGACTTATGAATCTTGAACAAGTCTTGACTTATTTTTGTCTTAAGATTAAATACATAATGTAAAAGAAATGGGTGGTTGGTTGCGTTAAGAGTCAAGACCCACAATAGAGTAAGGTTGTAAGTGTTTTCTTCGAGTCACCCATGATCTACCAAGCTTGACAAAAAGGGGCCTTGTGGGGGTTAGTGCCAAGTACGGTTGCCACAAGTAGCAAGGGTAAACACCCACAAAGGATGTTTACTTCCTGCTGTAAACATAAGACCACAAGGGTGGTTGTGTGCATCTACCATGTATCCATTTTGCTTGGTTCCGACCTTATAATCCATGCTAGAAAAACCGGTTTAGTTGTAGAAGTCTTGCTGTCAAATACCTTCGATCTTCATGATTTTGTAGAGTTATGTCGCAAGGGTCGGACGTACTTGAATAATAATGCCTGCGCCTAAAAGAAAAATGACCCCAAATCATACCAGTAGTATAAAATCATACTTTATATTTTTCCTAAACCACAATTTGGCTAATGAGTGGCATTGGGCCACGGCCCATATCTCGAGTCCAAACAATTTGTGTCGAACTCTCACGTCAGATGAGACCCTATTAGTACTAAAAGCCTAATAATGTAATGTGACGTCAAAAGAAAATTTGTGACAATCTATTTCTGTGAAACTTTTGGCCGCAACTCACATTAAAATATATGAAGTTGTGTAGCTCAATCATAAAATCAAGTGTAAGTATTATAAGGGAGGAAAACATAATTGTGTCAGTAAGTGTAAAGATTTTGCTGTAAGAAACAAGTGCTTAAAACCTGATTCACATAATAAGGTTCACGTCAAACATCTTAACGTCAATATGTTCAATTAGACATAGTTATCTCAAGTAAACTATTAGTCATAAATAACAAATGTTACGAACAACTTTTAATAAATAAATAGACTACTATATCATTTTATCATTCATTAAATTGAGAGTCTCCAAATTTAACATAAGTAATCTTCTAAAGACAATTAGAAAATAAACCAACTAATGTTCGATTTCGACAATACCATTATGTGTCAACTTAAATAAGTATATATATACAATTATATATTTACAAGTAGAATATCGTAATTATTTTACAAACCAAACTTTGGATTTTAAAACTATTATAGTGTCAACATGAAAAAGTATATACGCATTCATATACTTATTAACAAAACCTTTCAATCTTTTTTTTTACAAACTAAATGTTAGTTATTTATACCAAAACAATAAATTGAACCATTTTAAGTAAGTGATACTTAAAACAATGAACTAAAACATTGCCTTCCTTATCTAGGTCGCGTGTCGGTGCCGCTTCACAACATTCACTAAATCCCACTTTTGGATTGCACATTTGCTAAGGTGAGTTTTCATAGCCCCTCTTTTACTTGATAAACTGTTTTATACATTTTGGGGTGAGAAATATGCAAAACCTTTTATGGACCTAAACTATTGCATGATTACTATTACGTGGTTTAGCCTAAGCCCTTATGTCCCTAGAGAATGCCCCCTTTTTTTCATGAACCGTCAGTTCCCCATTGGGAAGCGTGAATGTTATAAATAGATCTATTGAGGGTGACTCCTCCGTTCGGTTGGCCATGCTTAGGCCAAGGCGAAACGTATACCATGTCGGAACCGAGTGTTGTGAGACAAGACACTCGCAATGGGCCTATATATTGTATGATATCATTTAGCATACAGAAACTGTCATAGTATCGGTTGCATGAACTTAGAGCTAACGTAATAGACATTCATCCATATATCATTATATCGTTGTAATGATTATATGACTTTGATTTTGGTCCAAACTTACTATTTTAATCTAAACCTATGAACTCACCAGCTTTTAGCTGACCTTTTTAGCATATTTTTCTCAGGTTCTTAATTTGTGATCATGGATGCAAGGCAAGAGGTGGTAAATGGTCGTAGAAATTTCTAAAGAAGTGTTTTACACAAAAACGATGTTTTTATATTGGGACCACTAAAATTTTGGGATGTGCTTATCTATCCAAACAATGATGTAAGATAACGTTTCAAAATATTTTATGAAATTAAACGGAGTATGTATTCCGTTCTGTATTACTTATGTTATGATTCACCAATTTCGTAACGCTCTCAAATAACACGTACGCTTTCGCTAAACCAAATTTGGGGGTGTTACAGATTGGCATCAGAGCCTAGGTTATAGAGAACTAGGTACATATAAACCCTAAACTATAACTACTTTTTACCAGGACATCACTCTACGACCGCCAGTTACCGCTTGCCTTACTTACCATATTACTTATAGTTCATTTACACATATCTGCATGACATATTGCCTAATTATTAACCCATTACTCCATATCTATCATAAGTATATTTTTACATATACTTACACATATGCACCGTCTTGTCACAGACCATGCCTTCCCCTCACTCTGAAGCTGGATGCGATGACACAACCGAAGGTTTGTCACCTGCTGAACGCCTCCCAGCCCCTTCTCAACTCACTCCTGACACTGGAAACCCGTACAGGGTAGTGTATCAAGTTCACCAGGAGGGCACTACCCACACCCCACCTGCTCTCTTCCAAATCATCACTACCGTCAGTACTATACCTACCAGTTCCACTACTCCTACACTCTCACCAAGACACCAAAGAGACCCACTCCTCAGTTGGGAGATATCTGCTAGCAAGAGAATCTGTCTCTCTGCATCATCACCATCATCTTCTGGTACACCACCCCCTAGTTTGTTCGAAGTTGGGGAAACTTCAGGAGCAACCACTGCTAGACCACCAACTCTCGACACAATTATGGCGCGCATAACACGCCATGAGGAACAAATAGAAGAGATGTCGGATCATCTGGGGATACTACCAGAAGAAAGGATTGAAGGAATTGAAGAAGTGGTGGAAGGACTACAAGCACTTGGCGAAATACTCAAGGAATGCTACAACGATGTGGGGACAGCAATAGAGGGAACTCGTGAGAAGTTAAACGAAGTAATTGCCCGTCTTGAAGACCACATTGAAAGGTGTGCTCTGCAAACTCCAGGAGACACCCAGGGACGTCTCACAGAGATTGAAAGTAGGCTAACACGGTTGGAGACCGTTGCTACAATAGCATTAACTGAGACCGGATATCTGGAGGGTGTCGTAGAATCTCAAAGGCGTACTATGGAGAGTAGGGCAAATGAGGTCAACAACAAATTTGCCAGAATGGAGGCCCAACTCAGGGAGTTAGAAGAATGGAAGACAACTCAACAAAGTCAACCCGGGACAGCATCGGGAAGTGCTTAAATTTCACTTTGCAATTGTATTAGACGTTGTGATGAGTGGTTTCAATAAAAACGCTTGTAATAGTTTTGTTGTATGACAAACTAGAGCGAGTCAATGAACGCATGTTATGTATCGGCCCTATGAGCCATGAATCTCCTTAGAATGTAATCAAGTTTATTGTGACGAACGACTATGCATAATAAACAACGACTTGTGGATCATAACCTTCTGTTAAAACTCGCTTCAATCAGTCTCCGCTTTCTTAACGTTATCTTGATAGACTAAGACTACGTGATATTCAGTCAATACAACCTGGAAAATACTTGATTGAGAAGTAGTATACGTTGTAACCTTATGAATCTCCACCATGGCCCTCACACTCATAGAAAACTCATTGTTGACATTTCTTGTGGTTGAAGGAAAATGTTTCCAGTAAAGCAGAGCATGAACGCAACCACCACTGAGAAATCCGTTAGCGAACAAGTTGCCGCAAGAGTTGCTAACTACCAAATCAATCACACCATCAACAACCTCATCCAGGGGAATAGGAAAGAAGAGGTTGGTAAAACACTTACCTCACGAAATTTATCTTACCAAGAATTCAGAAACTGTAAACCACCAGCATTTGAGGGGACTGAAGGAGCTAGAAGTTTGGCAAAATGGCTAGAAAGGATAGAGACAATTTTCCGCGAACAGAGTTGCGCGGACAATTGTAAGGTCAAGTATGCTACTTGCACCTTTCGACACCAAGCCCTCACATGGTGGGACATTTATGTCCGATTAGTAGGAATAGACGCTGCTTACTCACTTCAGTGGGACACCCTGAAGAAAATGATGATTGCAGAATATTGCTCAAGAAATGAACTACGGATGATGGAAAAAGAGCTCTGTGGACTAACTATGATAGGGAATGACCTCGAGGGGTACACCAATCGCTTTCGCGAACTAGCCCAACTATGTCCTAATATGATAGGACCTGAGGAAAAGAGACTCGAAGCATACTCTTGGGGATGTCCTCCCGAAACTCGGAAGAATGTTGTTGCATTCGCGCCCACTGTTACTCAAGAAGCTACGGGTGCGACTCCTGGATTGACAAAGTCACTGCCTCAAGGCAAAACAATGGGGTACTGTGGTAGCAAGAGGAACTGGGAATATGATGGAGAGAAAGATCAAATGCAACAATCAAGCAAACGTCAATGGACGGCTGAGGTTAAGACTACTAAAAACAAGCGGGAAGTAAGGTATGCCGGGACAAAACCCAAGTGTAATATATGCCCGTATTACCACTATGGAAAATGCCCTATACCTTGTGGGATTTGTAAAAGAGTGGGGCATGAAATAGAAGATTGTAAGAAACTCTATAGGGAAACCATGACATGTCATGGTTGTGGAAAGAAAGACCACATCAAAAGCAGGTGCCCGGATAGGGAGGGTCAGCGTGAAGGCAGCAACTGTCAAAACAATTTCCTGGAGAAAGTGTGAAGAGTGGTTCAGGCCCCCAACGGACACCATGGAAGGATTAAGTTAGCTAGAAATGCTGGTTGTAATAAAGCTTAGATTAACTTCCAAGTCATAGTCTACTTTAAAGTACTTCTCTATGAAACCTTAATGTATTGAACCTTTCCCCTAGTAATGTATCTGTTTTTGTTATCGTGTTATCTTGATATATGTCCTCTCCATGACCGTGTTCACCATATCATTAAGGACTTCAACTATCTTGTCTCAATGAAAAGATTCCTCCGAAGACAAGAGAACGTCATCTTGGATGTTCGACTAGTCTCCCTGACAAATTAGTATCACCCAACGGGTTGTTTTAGAAAAACCCACATTCCAAAAATTTCGAAGGCATTATTACCAATACAGATAAGACCAACTCAAACTATTACCATGCCAAAAATCACGAATCCAACATTTCATTCCTAACCAAGTTGTCATTGTTTCACGCATCTTAGTCAAACGAACGATAGACCATGCTGACAGAATTGGTCGGCCTAGCAAATCTTATAAACCATCGCACCAAAACTTCGCACTTGAACTCTTACAACATTTCTACTGACCAAAGAATAAGTACACCAAGATTTAGATTATACCAAACAACATGTCACCGGTCCCCAATTATACATAACCTGATCACCTATGTATAATTCGGGAGGGGTAACGTGCACGGACATGGCTAAATTATTAAAGTTCTTACCCAGTCATGTTAAAGGAAGTGCTTAACTCATTATCGCAAAATAGAAAAGTTCGTGTTTACATCTCACGTCGACACCCCACCTTAAAATGCCATACATTCCTCATTATGCGAGAATAGAATAAACCGTGCTACCTGAGAGAAGAAATCTTCCAGTAAGGAAACAAATATGAAACGTTTGAACCTTCGACAATGAATTAGCACCCTATAGAACACCGGACGCAGAGACTGACGCCTTGGGTATACCGATTCATACTTAGTATCCTATCACCTACACTGAACTAAGAAAGGTATAGATCATCATACACCCCAGGTCGACCCAACAAGCACCTCCACACGGGACGCAAGGAGAAATTCTGTGGTGCACCTGTCTTAGACATATCTGAGTATGACAGGAACCCTACCATTAAAGAAAGACGCTTTACACCAGAGCTGAAAGCTGTCCTGATTCAAAAAGGGAAATAATGGTATAGAATACTCGACACCCCAAAGATCCATGAGGAGCCCAACGCAGTGCACAAATTAGAATCGGAATCTAACATTGACCTATGACAAACCATACTTAGCATGTTCGAAAGGAAAAATTCAAAACAATCAGGAACCGTCAAACCAACCGGTACAAACCGAAAATTCCAGATAGAAATGGGAATGCTTAACAATAGACTCTAGTACCAAGTCACCTAAGAACCCTATCGATTTTGAGTTTAATTTGATACTAAAGGATCATCTCACCAAGTCCACCTATCTCCACCAAACAAAGAGAACGAAAACATGAACAAACTCGCATGGATTGCTCGAAGCAAAGCACTACAAGTCATAGCTCTTCAATTCTCTTCATTACAAAATGCGACAGCCATTCACCTTAAACCTTCGAGGACCACTCCCAAAATTCTAAGAAATTCAATATGAAATGAGTACCATTTGCCGTCTTTCGACTACTAGACTGAATGGAAGGACCATTCAAGCTATAAAAGTTATACTTCAAGCACGAATAACATGTTTCGAAAGGTGAATGGGGTAGGCAAGTTGCCTCAATCGAATTCACTTACAACAACATGCCACCTCATGAAGCACTGTATGATCCAAAGCGCAAATCAATCGTGTTTAGAACAGAGATCGGCAAAGAACCAGTCCAATGGTTCCATGCGGCTGTCAAGAACCATTGATAATAGTACGCAGACAAGAGACCGGATGCAAACAAATCTAATCATCAAGGTTAATAAATATAGGACTAAAGGTCACTTAAGGTTTAAGTCGACGAGAAAGTTAGATTGAAGTTCCGCCTCCGGAAAGCGTAACCCCACCTAACAGAACGCAAAAAGGGAAAAAAAAAAAAAAAAAAAAAAAAACTTAATTCGTAAGATTAATCAAATCCTCTCCAAGATCGAGCTGGTAGTTACCAACTCGGATTACCATCAGGACTATACGTGGTGCACAAATAGTCTGGTGCGAACAACTCAGAGAACCACCCTTCATACTAGGAATTTGTAACGCCATAGAAAGGCGAAATCCGTTTTGGGATATGTAGAAAGCTAAATCCTCGTTACTTTAAATCCGTCAAAATTTACACGAGAATCGGGCCGGTAGCCTACTAACCCAAAAATTCCCCTAGAACTCAACTCCTTGCATAACGTGTTTCGCATATGAAACTCGAAGAATTGCCTTTCCGACGAAACTCTCGCCATTCCAATGAAAGAAATCCAAATCGACAAAAGATTAAATTGTGTCAAGGAACCCAAATGAAATATTGAATCAAGAAATCAAACGGTTTTAGCAAAGCCGCATTCCTATCTTCGAAGTCCATTGGAACTCTCAAAGAGGTCCAGAATGCACGTTGGAACGTGAAGACCAATTCGAGCGTAAATACCCACACCTTTTCTCTACTCCAGCAAATAATTCTAACTGAAAACCGAGGACGGTTTTCTCTTCTAAGGCGGGGAGGATGTGACACACGGTAAATTTTCACTAAAAATTTAACTGATAGTTAGTAATTTATTATTACTAAGCATAAGTCATTAAGCATGCATAAGCTTTACCTGATCATTTGAGTAGTTAACTCGCATACTGTAGACTATTGCACCACTTTTGCATTCATATCATTTTATGAATATTATATTTCATTTTCGTCTTATGATTTAATTTCAAGACGAGAGGTTATCTCATTTACCCCAGTGGCCGACTCTGCACGCGTACCGACACTATGATAAGGACTTGATAAAACAAATGACAAATGTCCGTGATATGGAATATTACAAAGATAAAAATATTTCCGATACGCAACCATAAAATACTACGTTATAAAAGTTATCAAACAATGATACCTACGGTCACAATATAATTTCGCGGGACACGAAAATAATTAATACCCTTGCACTTAAACAATAATCCTCGTAAGCCTCAAACACAATTAAAATATAAGTGTAACACAAGTACATGTACACAAATAAATCCTAAGTATAAATTACATATACATACAAATGTTTACTTATATCTTTCTTTTAGATAAAAACCTTATATAAAATAAAAGAAATGAGATAATATCTCTTGTCTTTCTCTCCCACTCACGACAAAAAGGAAACCCAAAATCAGAAAATGAAAAGATTTCCAAGATCTTCATCTTCAACCTCTCTCTACCCCTAGCCTGCGCCCTTATAGGCCGAATCTTCCAAAGAGGGAAAACCCAACATGTTATCCCATCATATCCTTCTCTATCTTACCAAAAGCATGTAAGTTTTTGGTCTCTCCAAATCCTCCTTTGATGCGCCGGTTGCTACTCGTACGAATCCAATGAGAATCAAGACAAAATCACACAAGAGAATCATATCTTCACATCTATCTACCTTAAGCCAAGTCCAATATTCCTAAGCTTTTGGAAGTTAACTAGTTTTGGCTTCAAACAAGGTCACAAGAAAGGGAAGATGGACAAGCTCTTCCCAAAATACTTCCTTTATCTCTAGTAGAGATGCAAACGCCTCAAACTCAGTTTCATCATCAACCTTACCAAAAATTAGGGTTGGGTACGATTTAGGGCTTTCAAAAATTGACTTGGGGGTTTTGGAGTTCAAGGTCGGTAAACACCAATTCCATCATCAATTCGGTGATATCAAGAAGGAGTGGAGGTCAATTGTTAATTTCTAATTCGGCTTTGTACTTGTTCTACCTCCGAGATTTGTAAAGGGTAACAATCTTGTTTATGTCTTTAAATCTTCTTGTTGTGTATTTGATTTGAAATCGTGTATGACACATGTTGTCCTTCATTTTCCCTTTGAATGAAAATCTATGGTGACATGAAATTTGATGTTTGATTTGGACCCTTATTGAACATATGCATCCTTTCTTTGATAACGTTTAAGAGAAGTTTTGTTAAATAAAGTATAACATTCAATTTCGGTTTTAAAAATCTTCCTAGAATGGTAAAAACAAGTAGGTCATGACACTAGAAAAGTACATCTCGAATATTGGTAAGATTGTCTTTTTACACCGGTAAGAGTAAACCTCGTCGTTAGCCACGAAAACCTTAACTTCGGCCAAGGGTCATTTGGGTAAGAGAGTATCGAAACTCAGTAAGTTCGACTAGTACTCGGATGAGACATCAAAGGTTCGGTCCCTCAGTTCGACACCTAGTCCTTGGTAGTAGCATAGTTTATCCACGAGGAAATTCGAGGCCTTGCTATGGTAGTACCACAATGGCTCGTCAAGGTGATTGTCGACTTATGAATCTTGAACAAGTCTTGACTTATTTTTGTCTTAAGATTAAATACATAATGTAAAAGAAATGGGTGGTTGGTTGCGTTAAGAGTCAAGACCCACAATAGAGTAAGGTTGTAAGTGTTTTCTTCGAGTCACCCATGATCTACCAAGCTTGACAAAAAGGGGCCTTGTGGGGGTTAGTGCCAAGTACGGTTGCCACAAGTAGCAAGGGTAAACACCCACAAAGGATGTTTACTTCCTGCTGTAAACATAAGACCACAAGGGTGGTTGTGCGCATCTACCATGTATCCATTTTGCTTGGTTCCGACCTTATAATCCATGCTAGAAAAACCGGTTTAGTTGTAGAAGTCTTGCTGTCAAATACCTTCGATCTTTATGATTTTGTAGAGTTATGTCGCAAGGGTCGGAAGTACTTGAATAATAATGCTTGCGCCTAAAAGAAAAATGACCCCAAATCATACCAGTAGTATAAAATCATACTTCATATTTTTCCTAAACCACAATTTGGCTAATGAGTGGCATTGGGCCACGGCCCATATCTCGAGTCCAAACAATTTGTGTCGAACTCTCACGTCAGATGAGACCCTATTAGTACTAAAAGCCTAATAATGTAATGTGACGTCAAAAGAAAATTTGTTACAATCTATTTCTGTAAAACTTTTGGCCGCAACTCACATTAAAATATATGAAGCTGTGTAGCTCAATCATAAAATCAAGTGTAAGTATTATAAGGGAGGAAAACATAATTGTGTCAATAAGTGTAAAGATTTTGCTGTAAGAAACAAGTGCTTAAAACCTGATTCACATAATAAGGTTTACGTCAAACATCTTAACGTCAATATGTTCAATTAGACATAGTTATGTCAAGTAAACTATTAGTCATAAATAACAAATGTTACGAACAACTTTTAATAAATAAATAGACTACTATATCATTTTATCATTCATTAAATTGAGAGTCTCCAAATTTAACATAAGTAATCTTCTAAAGACAATTAGAAAATAAACCAACTAATGTTCGATTTCGACAATACCATTATGTGTCAACTTAAATAAGTATATATATACAATTATATACTTACTAGTAGAATATCATAATTATTTTACGAACCAAACTTTGGATTTTAAAAATATTATAGTGTCAACATGAAAAAGTATATACGCATTCATATACTTATTAACAAAACCTTTCAATCTTTTTTTTTTTTACAAACTAAATGTTAGTTATTTATACCAAAACAATAAATTGAACCATTTTAAGTAAGTGATACTTAAAACAATGAACTAAAACATTGCCCTCCTTATCTAGGTCGCGTGTCGGTGCCGCTTCACAACATTCACTAAATCCCACTTTTGGATTGCACATTTGCTAAGGTGAGTTTTCATAGCCCCTCTTTTACTTGATAAACTGTTTTATACATTTTGGGGTGAGAAATATGCAAAACCTTTTATGGACCTAAACTATTGCATGATTACTATTACGTGGTTTAGCCTAAGCCCTTATGTCCCTAGAGAATGCCCCCTTTTTTTCATGAACCGTCAGTTCCCCATTGGGAAGCGCGAATGTTATAAATAGATCTATTGAGGGTGACTCCTCCGTTCGGTTGGCCATGCTTAGGCCAAGGCGAAACGTATACCATGTCGGAACCGAGTGTTGTGGGACAAGACACTCACAATGGGCCTATATATTGTATGATATCATTTAGCATACAGAAACTGTCGTAGTATCGGTTGCATGAACTTAGAGCTAACGTAATAGACATTCATCCATATATCATTATATCGTTGTAATGATTATATGACTTTGATTTTGGTCCAAACTTACTATTTTAATCTAAACCTATGAACTCACCAGCTTTTAGCTGACCTTTTTAGCATATTTTTCTCAGGTGCTTAATTTGTGATCATGGATGCAAGGCAAGAGGTGGTAAATGGTCGTAGAAATTTCTAAAGAAGTGTTTTACACAAAAACGATGTTTTTATATTGGGACCACTAAAATTTTGGGATGTGCTTATCTATCCAAACAATGATGTAAGATAACGTTTCAAAATATTTTATGAAATTAAACGGAGTATGTATTCCGTTCTGTATTACTTATGTTATGATTCACCAATTTCGTAACGCTCTCAAATAACACTTACGCTTTCGCTAAACCAAATTTGGGGGTGTTACAGTATGTCTCCTTTGGGTTAGTTGTTGTATAGTGTTGGGTAGTAGTTTCTTCTTTGTAATGGAACTTGGTATCTAGCCTTGTACCGGATAAAGTGTAGGCGACGTTGTGATAGGTTTGGTTCTACCTCGTGGAAGGACCCGGTGTCTAGCCTTGTACCGGATAAAGAGTAGGCGACGTTGTGAAGGCTTCTCCACCACATTAAGGAGCTTGTGTTGTGTAGTGCTTACGAACTTTCGAGTAGGTGACTCGGGGAGTGGAGTAGGGTAAGGAAGGTGTCCTTGTAGCCGAACCACTATAAACACTCATGGCGTGGTTTTGTGTTTCTTACTCTTTATCTTTGCATCATTTGTTTATATGCTTTATCTATCATCATCCAACACACACAATAAAATAGATTGACATAAGTTGATCTAAATAATTTAAAACAAAGTTTTAATCGGTAAAACTATTCAACCCCCTTCTTGTTTTTGACAATTGGTACCAGAGCTTCGTTACCAAGTTTCTTAGAGTATATTGTACTTTAAAAACATGATACGATCCGTGTATAATTGAAAACTACAAAGAAGACTTTATAAAAACAAATACCATGTTTTAAAAACACTTTTGTTGGATGTTAATTGGATGACAACATCAATTTTTTTTTACTTACATCTTATTTTATCTTACAAAATGCACTAACCTTTCTTGTCATTTTGTTTAGTTAAACTCATATTAAGCAAGCCATCAGAATTCCTTGGTAATAAGATTAAATCTTCTAAGAAGGTATCTTAAATTACCAACTAGATCTTGAAAGAACCGGAGTTGTCTATTGGTACTTTTTGTCAAAAGTAGGGGACACTCAAAATTGCATTAGAGGTATGATTTTCTTAAAACTTATCTCTAAATAACATTAGCTTAGAATAAGTATGCTTGCATAGGAACTTATATGGTTATATTAAATTTTATTTCCTTATTTATAATATATGCTTTAGTGATATTGAGGAGTTTGATAGACTCCTTGAGATCGTTTTGAGCCTTAGGGTTTAACAATAACAATGATAACAACAAGATGCACAGCGGAATAAATCAAAACATCATTATTATTGACACAAGGTTTTGTTCACCATCCCACCAATTATTATTTGATCAGAATAATAATGTGCTACCTAAACGTAACAGGGATCTAAGACACCTCAGATCTTAGGGGTTAACTAAACTACTTTCCTAGGCATTTACAAAGAACTACACGCCTAGGACCCACACACACACGTTTAATGACTACATATTGGAAGACTTAATTATATAAAACCTACACCCATGTCCTCTTTATATACTAAAGGATTAGGGTTTACAAGATACTACGAAGGACTAATAAATAAATCTTCTTTTGCAAGCAAGTCCTTCCATCTTTTTGTAGATTTCCTTCTTGTCACTTTAAGTCCTTGATGTTTCATTCTTTATTGTTTTGTATCATCAAATCAATAAACCCAACAATCTTCCCCTATTTAATGATAACAAAACAAACACGGTTCTTGTACGAACTTCCCTAGACGAATTAGCAGAAGTTGAAATAATTAAATCTCACCATGAATGAAACACTCTTGTGTTCCTTTGTCTTCCCCTTAATCCATGATATGCCACTCCAACATCTCTTCCCCTTTTTGTTATAAACAAATAGAGAACGTAAGCAGTAGAAACTTTCCCCTGAGTTCAAGCTTGTTGATGATCACTTGGTAACACTGAGAGTACCAAGAACCAATGATGTGTACATTGTAGACTTGAAGAATATTAACTCTACTGAAAGAGCAACATGTTTAGTAGCAAAGGCAACACTTGAGGAAGCACATCTATGATTAGGGTTTACAAATCTCTACGAAGGACTAAATAATTAATCTTATTTTGCAAGCAAGTCCTTCCATATTTTTGTAGATTTTCTTCTTGTCACTTTGAGCCCTTGATGTTTCATTCTTTATTGTTTTGTATCATCGAATCAATAAACCCAACAATCTTCCCCTATTTGATGATGACAAAACAAATACGGTTCTTGTACGAACTTCCCTAGATGAAGTAGCAGAAGTTGAGATAATTAAATCTCACCATGAATGAAACAATCTTGTCTTCCTTTGTCTTCCCCTTAATCCATGCCACACCACTTCAACATATCTTCCCCTTTTTGTTATCAACAAATAGAGAATGTAAGCAGTAGAAACTTCCCTTGAGTGGTGCATAAACATCAAATGATTCTTCAAATCTGTAAGCTCCTTGTAATGATAACTTGTGAAGAAAACCAAATATGATGAATTTGATGAAGAAGTAAAATCACCCAAACTTGTATCTTATGTCTTGTTTATCCACGTAACTCTGAATGTATACTAACCAATGTATAGGGAGACCGCAATCTCTTGACGATAATCACTGAGCACAATAACGTCACTCCTTTAAGTGTTATGTCAATTCTTCGTCACAATCATTAAAGCACGAACAAGTTACTTTTAAACGATTCCGTCATTTAAAAATATAATAAGAACACGCATCCAAGTAATTCCACTTCACCTTCAAATAAGTGATAAATAATCCTCTTCGTAATCAATTCTTCAATAAAACAAAAAACGAGCTTTTTAAAACTTTTAAGAACAAATTCCAAACTCCTTGTGTGTGTGAACCAAAAATCTCATGCGTGTGTCACCAAAAATCCATAATAATTATCACACTCGACTTCCCCTCAAGTCCAAAACCATTTGAGAACCAAAAACCATAATTTATCCAATATCGCACAAAACTTCTCATTATATTAACAACTCAATCTTGACCTTGAACCTTAAATCTTAGATTTTATTCAAGACCAATCAAAATCTTTATTCTTCGGATAGTCCATTGTCAAATTCATTTACTTCAACCACTGACCAAACATATAATATATGCATGCATTTATAGGACATGTGAATATCTTCTTTAGAAATTGATAACTCATTGATCATCATATTTAGATTCATACGTGGCCCAATAAGAAATCCAGAATACCATGAGCATATATCATGACTGTGAGCAACATTAAATCCACAATAACAATAGGTACGAGCAGCCAAAGCAGCATATTATAATAGCATAGTACTAACAGCAGAAGTTAGCATCGCAACAGCAGTTACAAATCAGATTGTAGCACGGTAGGAGTAGTTACAACGTACTAGCAGTAGTAAAAATACCATTGGCAGTAGTAAAGTTATTCGTGCGAGCAGTGGAAACAAGCATTCGAGCAGTGGAATCAAAATAGTACGGCAGTAGATACGAGTATGTAGAAGTGGTTACAAGTGAACACTAGCAGTGGTAACGAGATAACTTAGCAGTGGTAACTCGAAATGTAAACATCTATAGCAGCATATTTCATCAACTCGAGCAGTACCTAACTTTCAATAAACTTAGAACCTGTTTACTTCAACAATAATTGTTTAACCATCTGTGCACTAACCAATCTGTGAAGCACATATATATAGCGCCCTGTAAATTGTAGCAGCATGATCTCGTATACCGTCAAACCAACAAGCAGTAGTAAGCACAAGCACATAACTAATAGCAGATTCCTTTTATCAAACCACCAATCATAAAATAATACTAGTACGAGGTATGACAGCGAATCACCCAATTAATTAATCTAAAGCACAACACACTATTACTTGCTTTTAATGCATTAATTAATATTCAAAGATCAATGAATATTGATTGCACTAACCTACTATCAATTAATTAGTACAAGGTTAATAATTCAAATTCACAAGCTCTGATTCTCCTTACGTAATTCAGAAAGTTTGATATCATATAAAACCCGAAAATTCGAAAACCATACCCTTTTTGTGCAGCCATATTCGACAGTTAATAAATTTTGATTGAGAGCACCGATCGACGATCCCTCCAGTGAAAATTTAGATGAATATATATAGAACGTCCACCAAAAATTTCGTCACGATCCAACGGTTAACGAAAAAGTTATCGCGATTTTAAAACAGTGCTGCAGAAAAATACGAAAATTTTGAGATTCAAATTTTTTCATCTTTTCGCCATTTTTGGATCAATAAAACCTTGAGAATCCCTAGGTAACAAGCTCCCCAAGCTCTGATACCAATTGTGGAGTTTGTTAGACTCCTTGGACCGTTTAGAGCATCTAGGGTTTAACAATAACAAAGATATAACATTGCACAGCGGAATAAACTTAAGAACACTTTGTTATTCACACAAGGTTTCTTTCAAAATCACGACCAATTATTATTTGATCAGAATAATAACGTGCTACCTAAACGTAACAGGGATCTAAGACACCTCAGATCTTGGGGTTAACTAAACTACTTTCCTAGGCATTTACAAAGAACTACATGCCTAGGACAAACACACACACCTTTAATGACTACATATTGGAAGACTTAATTATATAAAACCTACACCCATGTCCTCTTTATATACTAGAGGATTAGGATTTACAAGATACTACGATGGACTAATAAATAAATCTTCTTTTGCAAGCAAGTCCTTCCATCTTTTTGTAGATTTCCTTCTTGTCACTTTAAGTCCTTGATGTTTCATTCTTTATTGCTTTGTATCATCAAATCAATAAACCCAACAGATATACGTGGCTTCATTAGAAAACCTTCGTGCATACGTGTATCTCTTCCGTCTAAACCTAGGTATATAAATATGTGTTATCTTAACCTAAAAATCAAACCTTTCTAATAATAAAACAAAACACAAACCTCAAAAATTCCTCCTTCCCCATAAAACCCTCTTCCGATCGTTCCAACACCACCAAACCCCATTTTTCAAATCTTCCACTTTCAAAATACCTCTCATTCAAACTTCATCTTCTTCCTCATCTCATTTTGAAAAATCAAAACCAATGGAGATTTCCATCATCATGGTTTACATCACCTTCGTGATCATCATCATAACACTCATCGCTCTCGTGTACCCCATGATCAAGTTATTTCATGGAGACATGTACTTTGTTTTGTTGATCTACATTTGTATCATATATCCAATCCTTTGTATTGCTCTTAGTATTGAAATGAAATATTATTAATGTCTTACTTTATCTCGTTTATTTCTCATAACGTGTTTGTCATATTTCTTTCGTTCGCACCTTTAAAACCTTGACATGTTTTTGAAATCTACAATGCATGCTTAAGTAGTAAATATTGGCTAAAACACACTCCTTTTTATAAACATAAAAGTTGCAAAAATTAATTTTACGTCTGTTAATACAAATAAGCCGTAAAAACGTTTATTTATATTTTACGATCTTCTAATGTTTTATCGATAACAAACGTAAAATCATTTTAACAAAACAAATAAAATACGTAAATGGTTTGTGCCAATAGTTTTCTAACACAATTATGTTTCCACATAAAACACTAAAACAAGTATAAGTGATTTTATGATTTAGTAATACATATGTACAACAACTAGTGTTTACATATTGGGCAAATATATATACATAACTAGTATGTATTATAAATGGGTAAAAAAACTACAACCCATGGAATATCCATAACCCATAGTTTTGACCCATACCCATTTGACTAGGTACATTGCACTCATTAGATACATTGTATCTAATAAAAGACCCATGGATCAACCCATAACCCATGACCCATGACCCATAACCAAAATACCAATGGGCAAAGAGGAGCGTCCCACTGATCCCTAGTTTTACACTAGACGGATCCCTTAAGGGAGGGATCCGTGGGATCCGGGGAACAGTAGCTAGTTTCTCTCTATAAATAGTGAGCCATTTCTTCATTGTTTGTTACCCCTTTCTCACACACTTTCTCCCTGAGTTAAAAACTCTCTAACCCCAGATCCAAGTGATCTATGTATGTACTTCTGTTTTTGTGTGATTCTCTAGGTTCCTCTTAACGGCGAGATCACCACCTTTGAAGTCAAGCAAGCTCAAGTCCATGAGTTGCCATGCTTCCTCATCATCAAGACTACTGAAGTTATCTTGTTGATGGTTCTTTATCTAAGAAGTGTAGTGTTAAAGACATTAGTGAAAGATGTATCAAGTGTCAAGACGAAGATATTAGTGAAGGGTGTCGATCGTCCGTGTTGTAGGCATTAGTGAAGGGTGCCTAGAAGTCAAGTCACAAGACATTAGTGAAGAGTGTCTTGAAGATCTAGTTAAAGGCATTAGTGAAAGGTGCCTAAGATGTACATTCGATTTGGTGTGTTTCTATGTACAAGATAGATTAGTATTGGATCCAAGGATATTGATATCCTTGATGATATTGTAATAAGGAGTTGATCTCCTTTGGGGTTAGGTGATTGGTGTAGTGTTGGGTAGTAGTTCGTCCATTGTAATGGAACTCAGTATCTAGCCTAGTACCGGATAAAGAGTAGGTGACGTTGTGATAGGATTGGTTCTCCTTGGTGAAAAGGACCCGGTGGCTAGCCTAGTACCGGAAAAAGAGTAGGCGACGTTGTGAAGGTTTCTCCACCATAAGGAGTCGGTGTTGTGTAGTGATTACGAACTCTCGAGTAGGTGACTCGGGGAGTGGAGTAGGGCAAGGAAGGTGTCCTTGTAGCCAAACCACTATAAATACTCGCGTTGTGGTTTTGTGCTTCTTAATCTTTATCTTTTCATTACATACTTATATTTCTATATGTTTGTTTATCAACATCCAACACACATCCGAATAGATTGACATAAGTCGATCTAAATAGTATAAAACGAGTTTTAATTGGTAAAACTATTCAACCCCCCCTTCTAGTTTTTCACAATTGGCATCAGAGCTTCGTTACCAAGTTTCTTAGAGTATACTATACTTTAAAAACTTGATACGATCCGCGGTTAATTGAAAACTACAAAGAAGGTTTTTCACAAACACAAACACCATGTCTTTTAAAACTCTTTGTTTGGATGATGATTAGATGACAACATTTTTTTCTTATTATTTACTCTTCATTTAATTGCACTAATCCTCTTTGTCATGTTGCTTAGTTAAAGTTCATAACTATCAAGCCATAGGAATCGCTTGGTAACAAGAATACCTTCGTTAAGAAGGTATCTTAAGCACAAAGGAGCCAGAATTGTCCTATGACATTTGTTGTGTCATTTGTAAAGACATTCCTAAGTGCATTAGAGGTATGGCTTTCCACTTATCTCTAAATGACATTAGCTTGATTAATAAATATGCTTACATAGGTATTTATATGTTTTTGATTTGTGCATATACATGTATTACATGTAGCTTCATTAGGAATCCTTTCTCGCATACGTGTTTCTTTTTCGTCTAAAGTCGAGGTTTATAAAACTTGTGTTTTATTTCATTTAATCCAAAAATCATATCCTTCTAATAATAAAATGAAACACAAATCTCAAAAATTCCTCCTTCCCCATAAATAAACCATCCGTCTTCAACTCTATCAAATCCCCACTTTTTCAAATCTTCCACTTTCAAAAAAAAAAATTACCTCTCATTTCAAAACTTCATCCTCATCTCATCTCATCTCATCTCAAACCAAAACCAAGAAGGTTCGTCATCAACATAGCATCGCCCTCGTGCTCATCGCCTTAACACTCATCGCTCTTGTGTTCCCTATGATGAACTTTGATAAGGTTTTAAAAGGTACCATTTTGAGGGGTCGTTTAAGCCCTTATTTGATCACTTTTGTATCCGTTATTGCTTAATATCGTTCCTTTTCACTTTTTAGGTCTCTTGAAGGCAAAATGATGGAATGGCACTTATTTGGACGAAAAGGCGCGAATATACGAAGAAAATGGCTAAAGTTAGAATCGAGACACTCAAAGCTGCTGAAATACCCTATTTTCAAGTGACGACGTCGGGCTTTAAAAGAGTAGGCCGTTGCTACTCAGACGGCCTAGATTCAATCCAGACGACGTCAGAAGCTAAAGAGGACGGCGTCACAAACATAAGGTGACGCCGTCGCAAGGTTAACGTGGCCAAGACGAAACCCTAATGACGGCGACACGACGTCGTCACAAAACATAAAGTGACACTGTCGCATATGTAATATTATATATAGAATCCGAATTTTTCAGTTTTAGGAGGGTCTTTTTGTGGAGTAAAAAC
The DNA here is from genome assembly GCA_019973895.1 of Chrysanthemum seticuspe. Taxonomy (NCBI): domain Eukaryota; kingdom Viridiplantae; phylum Streptophyta; class Magnoliopsida; order Asterales; family Asteraceae; genus Chrysanthemum; species Chrysanthemum seticuspe. The sequence continues at coordinate 213,706,700 of BPTQ01000009.1, read as the reverse complement.
CTAAAACCGAACCAAGGGTGTCTTGTACAGTATTTTAGGGTTTCAACCCCTATCTTACATCAAGATAAGTATTTACTTCATCAATTCAATTATGTCTTTGATTATTTGTGTGTATGCTTGCATGTTCTCCATGTCCGGCTAATTTATTTGTGTGTTTGCTTAGGGAATATGAAACTTAATTATTAAATATTGATTGGTTGTTTCTTATCTTAGTTGATTAATGATCTAGTAATGCGATAGGTCATTCGTTGTGTACTTAATGCTTGATTCATCTTTGTGAACCTTAGAATATAATTACCTGAGTAGTTGTAAGCTAAACCATCCAAAGAGTGCCTTAGAGTAAGAGTTTATTATCCCTAGTGGGTTTTGTAGACGAGACCCTTTGGTAAGTTCAAAGAGTTAGGGAGAAACGCATACCCTACAACCTTAGACACACAACGCAACTAAGAATAAGACGTGACAACTCAACCATCAATAAGAGATAATTAAGGAGTAGTAAAACCTAAGTAAACACATCTTTAAACTATCATACGAGCACACATTAATTAGACATAGACTACCACCACCTTAGTTTAGATAATTAGATAATAGTAGAGTAATCGGTAGAAATACCAACCCCCCAAATCTAATACCCGAGATTCGTACCTTTCAATTTCCTAAAAAAACATAAAAAAGATAAAAAATAATCTTCCTCAACCTCAACCTTAGCGTAGTAACTTCTCACTAGCATTCCTATTCCCCTAGAGAACGATATCAATACCCGTGGCTTACCCTAATACTACACTACAACGATTAGGTTCACTGCCTAGGGTGTTGAAAAACTTGCTCGACGAAAAGGAAGTTCCTTTGACCCCGAACGCGCTGCGTAAGCGTATCAAGTTTTTGGCGCCGATGCCAGGGAATAGAATAGCTAGTTAGTAGTCCACCTCGTTTAGGTTCTTTGCTTGATTCCTATCAAGTAACTTTTTTTCTCATTTTTAGCTTTCTCTTAGTCTATCCCCCTTCTTCGTGACCTTTGTTCGTAACACCCATCACTTTTCATCATGGAAGATGATAACCAACCACCACTCATCAACCCACCACCAAATGACCCGCCAAGAGCCCGTACTCTTGGTGAATACTCAACACCAAGCCACCTAGGCTATAGGAACACCATTGAGCTTCCCGACCAAGCCCAAACTACGGCCCTGCGATCCGACACCATCCGGTTGGTGCAAAACGGATGTGCATTCCATGGACTTCGTTCCGAAGATCCAAATCAGCATCTGAGGGATTTCCTCAAAATTGTCGATTCCATCGACCTTGATGCTACTACTCGGGAGACCACGCGCCTGCGTCTCTTCCAATTCTCTCTACGGGACTGATTCGTCCCGAACCGTCAAGTTTTCTCACACAAGCTAGCCACTTGTGAATGGCTAACCGTAAGAAACTTAAAACAGTTCAGACACCAATGCAATGAAGATCAGGAGAGTATAGAGTTTCCCCAGGTCGTTATGTCCCAACGAGTTGTGCGATGAATCACCAAACGAATAGTGATCGAGAAGATTTGAACGAAAAAGAGTTTTGATTATGAACAATTATACCTAAAGGAAAAGTTTATAAATTACAGCGACTTAAATGCAAATTAAAGAAAATTAAAAGCTAAAATATATTAAATAAACGCTATCACTATTTTTATAATGATGTTTTTTCTTGATTTATAAAACAAAATCACTTAAATAAACTATTTTAATTAAAGTGTAAACTTAAATTATCTAAAAACGTGACTTAGAATGAAAACGTGCGTTACATATAAAAATTACGCGAGTGCGCAAGAAAAAACGTAAAATTTGTAAAATAAAAGTCATACGAGTGTAAAAACAATTTTCCTACATTCTAAATGACTAAAAATAATCTTAGAAAAAATCCGGGTATTTTTTCGATTTTTATTTTATTTATTACGAATTAAAAACTTAAAAATTATAAAATTAATTATTAAAAATAGTAAACCTAAATGGAAAATTATCAAACTTATCAGAAAAATACTTTGATTGATTCTAAACTTAAGAAAAATGAAATCGTTGAAAAATCAGAAGTGAATAAGCTGGGATAAGCTAAAATAGCTTATCTAGCTTTAACTAAAGTTTACTATAAAAGACTAAAAGATGCTAACTACAACAAGACAAGTCCCAAGGGCGCAGAGGTAGTGGGTGTCTGTTGCGAGCTCAGTGTGCTGGGTTCGAATCCCACTCACGTCATTTTTTTGAAAATCATTTTGTTTTTCTCTCTTTTCTTTTTATTTATTTGGAACTCAAAGACATGATCAAAACAAGGATAACTTATGAAAACTTTTGCTGCGAAACCTCACAACAAGCTGTTGCAACAGCTGCTGCGTGGACAGAATCTAGCCATACACACCTTTTATTCAACTGATAAGCCAAGCAAATCTCAAGATAAGCGATTGAATTATCCTATTAAGCACTAAGGCAACTAATACTAAGCACAAGAACCAACTGAATAAGCAGTTGGACTGCTTGTTCCTAACAGTTAAGCAAATATTTTAACAAAAACTTCTGAGCAGTTCTCGACCAAACAACCCTTTATTGACTGATAAGCACAAATGAAATTATAAAAAGTAATTTGATAAGTGGTACAATAGATAAATAAGCTGGAACAACTAAGTTAAGCAAACTATAAAAGAAATGGACTACATTAACTAGGGAATAAGCAGTGGGTCAAAATGGCTATTCTAGGGAGATCCTAAGCTAACAAATGAGATTAAACATACAAAAGATTAAAATAAGCTACAAGAAGCATAAAATTAAGCTAAGACCTAACAAACCTAATCTATACCAAATAGGATTCTAAACTAAGCTAATTGGGAATGAATGATAAACAAGAAAAGAGAACCTGGCCTGTTACAGGTGGGTTGAAACAGAACAGTGCCAAGGGGCACACGTTTGAGCTTATTTCGAATAAGCTAGAGAAGGAATTATCCTAAGAGCTTCTGGGAACTTGGAGTCCACCTGGCTGGCTACCTTTTGCCCCCATCTCTGATTTAATATAAGCTGATTCAGCTTATAAATAAGCTGAGGACATATGGTCAGTGGGCTTGAGGACCCTGTGTATAGAACACTTTTAGACCCAAACCACCCACTATCACCTACTGGCAGCCCTACTAAAACATTTTTTTGATTTTTTATCTTTTGACACAAGTTAAATAAGCTAGGAAACTTACTATTTTTATTTTTTACAAATTTTTATTCCAACTAAAACTTGACTAAACTGCTTAATGAAAAGCTGACAGAAGCCAACTTTTTGAAACCAAAGAAAACTTTAAACTTGTTGTAATCTTGTAAAAACCTTTTCCAAATACCACAACTTGTACTAAAGCACACAATGAAGTTGACTAACTGGGTCAAAGTGGGTAAAAACCAATTCGACCCTGTTTAAGACCTTAAACCAAACACTGCCTTTATGGCAGAAAAACTTGTGAAAAACAGAATTCAAAGAAGCTTTTTAATACGTTTAACAAAATACTTCCTATACTCAATCAATCCTTTAACAAACGTTTTCTTTTTAAAACTTGAATAACAAAATTTAAGAGCAATAAAGGGAATCTGAAACTGCATAAACTGGAATAACTGAACCAACAAGTAATTTAGAATTGTATTGAAAATAAAGCATTACAATTGAATTTTAATGACAGTGAAATAAAAAGCAGAAAAATAAAAAACATGAGCTAGAAAAAAACTAAAAACTAACTACGGACTAACTAAAAACTAACTAACTCCACTCCTCATGTCGCTACAAGCTTTTATGCTCTTGGCGCCTTCCAGCTCTTCTCGTCCCTGTCTTCTCTCTCTTGTGTGAGATAAAACAACAAAACACGCGTTCCTGCCCTCTTGTCTCTCTGTCTTCATTCTTGGTGTGGGGAACAAAAGTTTCCCAAGGTAGCTAGGGTCCTGTGATGGGATGGGTTGACAGGTTTTTTATTTGTGGCGTGGTTCTTGGGAGTTGGGGGGTTAGTGTGTGTCTGGTGTGTGTTTGGGCGGGAAGACAGGGGATGAAAAGGGTAGGGTTTAGGTATAAGGTGGATTGGGCTTGGACCGGGTAAAGGGTAAATGGTTTTGGGCTTTTAGGATTAGTAGTAATAGTTTTGGACTTAGGATAGGATATGAACCCATTTAGTAGTTTAGGGACTAATACTGCCAATTCTGAATTTCCAGGGACAAAACATGAAACTTCTGAAAATGTAATCCAAGGGTTGGTTTTGCCAATCTTCAAAAATATAAGGACCAAAACTGCCAAATCTGAAACTCCGGGGACTAAACTTGAAATTTCTCAAAACTTTTGACATTTTTCACCAAAGGACTAAATATGACAACATATGATTTCAAAAGGACCTTTGGTGACTTTTCTTATAAAACAAATGCCTAGGGACTGATTTTGCCATTTTCTGAAAGTCGGGAGACTGAAACTGCCAATTATGCAAACTTAGCTCGTTTTTCATCTGATTTTAAACATTTTGCATCTGAAACATATAAAATGCAATTTTGAGATATTTTCAGTATTTTGATGCATTACTGAGCATTTTTAAATGTTTTGCAGTTCAGATTTAACCAAAAATGATGAGTATTTACATACTCATCAGGGACCAAGCTAGTAATTGGCTTGAGCGACTTCCCGCCGGCTCCATCTCAAGTTGGGATGATCTTACCTCTCGCTTCTTTGCTCAATTTTTCCCACCGGGGAGAACCACTAAGCTTAGGAATGACATCTTGATGTTCCAACAACGTCAAGGTGAATCTCTCTACGAAGCATGGACCCGATTCAAGGACTTACTTCATAAAGTCCCTCATCACGGCATTGATCTTTGGCTTCAAGTCCAAATCTTTTATGATCATGTCAACTTCCCCACTAAGCGATCCATTGACCAAGCGGCCGGTGGAAAACTTAGTAATCTCACCGCGAAAGAATCATGGGGTATAATAGAGGACCTTACCCTCTACGACAACGAAAGTTGGGATGAACCTCGTGAGCTACCTAAAACCGTCAAGGCAATCTCCTTGCCTTCCATCAACTCACAACCTTCCGACCGTAGGATGATCGAACTTGAAGATCAAGTTAAATTCCTCATGAGTTCCTACGAAAATCCTAAGTCTTCACACCATGTGAACAAAGTTTCTTCCTCGTGCGAGCCGTTTTATGATCCTCATAACACGCGCACTAGCACCCGATCCCCCGAACACGATTCCGTTGACTACGCATCCCCGCGTATTAATGGAGCGGGAGGAAGATTCCCTACAACACCCGGACCTAGGAATTTCAATGAAACCCGTGAGGCATGGAAAAGCAAGCCCGACTTCTACTGGGGACAAACCAAAGAATTCACCTCTAATGATTTCTCATGGCCCCCACCTAACGGTCCTAACCAACAAAAAATCGAAGGGATGTTGCAAAACCTAGTTGCATCCCAAGAAACCCAAATGGCTAAGCTCTCGGACCGCTTTAACCATCAACAAGCCGAGATGGATAGGAAGATAGACAACCTTTTGAAAGCCATAGCCAATAGTGATAGGAAGGTTAGTGCTATCTCAACTTACGAACCTTCAGGTATAGAGATTAAGGATCCAAGCAAGCTAACTAAGCACGTTCAATTCGTCAATACCATCGCCTTAGTGAAACCTGATAGAACAGATGACGAAGAGGACCATACGCTTGTGAATAATGAGACACCCGAGGAAGTAGATGAAGTAGACATTGACTATTTCAACAAATTTCCTACGGAAGAAGAACTATCTCGCCACCCTCACTTAGTGCGTGACCTCCGTCACATGTATGTTAGGAAAAGCCCTAGAATCAAGTTTGGGAACCCTTGGAATCTTAACATACCATGTTGCATAGGACACCTTTTTGTGGCAAAGGCCTACATTGATCGCAAATCCTCAATCAACATAATGACTAGCACCTACTACAATTGGATAATGAAGAAGCCTATCCCAATTAGGAAAGACCCCGATAATCCTAGGGATAAGTGCAATTTTCTTGGTAGAGTTAAGGGATTGCCCGTCTATGTAGGTAGTTTCACGTTCCCTACAGACTTTATAATTGTGGATGATATTAGCACGGCCATAGACCCTAGTTTGTCCCACGTTATTCTAGGAAAACCTTTCATAGAAAGCACCGGGATGACCTATGACCCCTCGTTAGGAGTAGTGCGATTCAAGGATGAGATCGACGACATAGCTTACCAAATGCCATTTAAGATTGAGAAGTTTTCATCACTCTCTAATGATGAAAAGGAACTTAAGCTGTCGGTCTATTATAGGAATGATAAGGATAGGGAAAAGGGAGTAGATTATGTTATGGCTAAGATTTTCGGGTTCTATAAGGATTGTTTGAACTTAGGACCGAAATATAGGACCGATTGGGGAGAGGATGAACTCTTAGAGAGGTGCATCATAGGACACTTCTACAACATGGAATCCCCCGGTAGAGACCGTCAAGAGGACGGTAATGAGAAAACGTAGGAGCACGACTACGAGTCTAGCTACAAGACTCTTAAATAAAGAAAAGCGCTTCGTGGGAGGCAACCCATGCTTAATTGTTTGCTTGTTAGTGTCATATATCTTTTATTAATTGTTTATCCTCATGTTTAAATTTGTAAAAATGCTTTATTTTGTTTTTAACCTCGTATTAATTGCATATAAAGGTATTTTACATAAGGGATAAGTGTAGGGAGGATTACACACGTTTTCAAAAGAAACGTAAACATGAGAATAACAATTAACTAAAAGATATATATGTTTGTTTGTTCGAGTCAAATGCTTGTATCGAGTCATAATGGATGTTTTTGCAGAAATCTTTCCAGATTCTAAAGATGTAAATTTTCCAGAATTTTTTTAGAAAATCGCAGAACAGTTTTTGTCAGGATAACCTGACGGCGTCAGGATTGCAACCTGATGGCGTCAGGAAGGAGTAAAAACATCAGATCACTTTTTCTCATTTTCTGAGCTACTTATAAATTTTTGGAATTTTCCAGGTCTTAATTTTCTTAGAAATTCTGTAAACATCCATTCCACAAGCATTATATCCTAGTTTAAATCGAGTCTTATATATATTATTACCGCCGATTTTACGCGAATGTTTCGTTTGTTTTCTTCAAGTGTGCAGGTTTAGTTTATCAAGAAGAAGTTACATAAGATTGAGGAGATTTTCACGCATAAATTCTTCTTGGAAAGGATTTAACCACCACTTTACACGGATCCTACCGAGCTAATCAGGGGAGTATTAGTTTCTTTCGTTTTTGATTACCTTCTTTTATCATAACTTTGATACTTTCGGGGAACATTGGGGACAATGTTCAGTTTAAGTGTAGGGAGGGAAAATAAAACGGGAACTTCGAAACTATGCTTATCCTTGATTATTTGATTTGTCTAAATGCATTTGCGTAATAAACCATGAGAAAATGTCGGTTAGGGTAATTTTGGCACCAAATTTAAAATTTTTCATGACGTATAGGAGTGGGCCATTAGTCTTAACAAAAGCGTCTCACGGATAGGAAGTTATATGACTAGCACAAAACCCTTTACCACCCAAATTCAACCCAAAATGTGAGGATCGCCCTTAGATTAGTAGGAATTAAAGCATTCATCTTTAATGCTTAGAGTGTGAACCGGTAGTATATTAGATTCTAGAACTTGTTTCGTGATGCATTCCGAGATCGCAAGTGAGACTACACTTGTGTAGTTAGGAATAACTAAATGATAAGAGGCATTAGGATAACCCTTGTTTGATACCCGTAATATAATTAATTCTTCCACATCGGTTGAGTAATTCCCCCACACCCTTTGCGTTGTACTCATCTTTAGTACACGATACCCTTAGTTAACCCCTCAGAGCCTATCCTTTTCGCGGTTCTTGTGATGTTTCGGTTTTTTCCGGAATATTAATGAAGAGCATTGTTTACACCCCACCCCCAAATATACACCCAAATCGCCTTAGCCTACCCCTTATGCACTCACTTTTAGTGCAAATTTTTGTTATCACCCTAAACCCTTAGTTCAATTATCTGGTTGCTTGCATGAGTTGCTAAGTCGAGTCATATCCTTTGTATACAGTTTTGGGATGATTGGGATTCATGGGAAAAGTTAAAGTTTATGAAATGACGGGAAGGGAACGTTAAATTCAAATTCCCTTTGTTTGCATAATAATGTACCCCAAGTGTTTTGATCTTTTCAATTCAGGTCAAATTAGTGTTAGAGTAATAAAAACTCAAGTGTAGGGATGTGCCTATAAATCCCTATCATTTTGATGTTACCATAGAGGATGGTAGAGTAAAAGTGTATGAAAAAAAATAAAAAAAATAGAGTGTTTAAAAAAAAAAAAAAAAAAAATACGGGCTACCATCCTACATCTATCCTTTAAATTTATGTTTGTTTATTTACGTTACCTAGAGTTTTAGAGTGTCGAGTCTTGGCTTAGCAACGCCATTCTTCGTATGCATTTAACATAGAGATTTTTGACTAGCCACCACTAAATAGCCTATCCCACCAAACCCTTGTTTCCCTACCGTAAGCCTAACATTACAACCCTTTAAAAGACCTCTTTGATAGTCTTTCCTAGGTGCTTACGCCAAAGCGATGGAGGTTTGATCTATTCTCAAGCCTATGGTAATCTATGTACTAGGACCGGCTAATGAGTGTTTATCTTCCATTTCCTATTTGTTATATTTCATATATACACCCGAGAGAGATGTGAGTATCCAAACACCCCATGTGAGGTGCTAGTATGTAATTTCCGTGCTTGTTATGACTTTTGCGGGGCTTATATGTGTTGTGGACCGTTTTAAATCAATGCTTCATGACCCCTAACTTATAAATTAATTGGCTAAAAGCACATTTGCTTGAGGACAAGCAAATAACAAGTGTAGGGATATTTGATAAGGTTTTAAAAGGTACCATTTTGAGGGGTCGTTTAAGCCCTTATTTGATCACTTTTGTATCCGTTATTGCTTAATATCGTTCCTTATCACTTTTTAGGTCTCTTGAAGGCAAAATGCTGGAATCGAGACACTCAAAGCTGCTGAAAACAGAAGGCGACGGCGTCAGGTGTTACTTGCGACGCCGTCGGAGGATTTTTGTGACGATACAGTAGCCAAATACCCTATTTTCAAGTGACGACGTCGGGCTTTAAAAGAGTAGGCCGTTGCTACTCAGACGGCCTAGATTCAATCCAGACGACGTCAGAAGCTAAAGAGGACGGCGTCACAGACATAAGGTGACGCCGTCGCAAGGTTAACGTGGCCAAGACGAAACCCTAATGACGGCGACACGACGTCGTCACAAAACATAAAGTGACGCTGTCGCATATGTAATATTATATATAGAATCCGAATTTTTCAGTTTTAGGAGGGTCTTTTTGTGGAGTAAAAACCTAAAACCGAACCAAGGGTGTCTTGTACAGTATTTTAGGGTTTCAACCCCTATCTTACATCAAGATAAGTATTTACTTCATCAGTTCAATTATGTCTTTGATTATTTGTGTGTATGCTTGCATGTTCTCCATGTCCGGCTAATTTATTTGTCTGTTTGCTTAGGTAATATGAAACTTAATTATTAAATATTGATTGGTTGTTTCTTATCTTAGTTGATTAATGATCTAGTAATGCGATAGGTCATTCGTTGTGTACTTAATGCTTGATTCATCTTTGTGAACCTTAGAATATAATTCCCTGAGTAGTTGTAAGCTAAACCATCCAAAGAGTGCCTTAGAGTAAGAGTTTATTATCCCTAGTGGGTTTTGTAGACGAGACCCTTTGGTAAGTTCAAAGAGTTAGGGAGAAACACTACTACACAAAGTGTTTTTTGCTACGGCAATTAGACACGGTTATACAAAAAACCGTAGCAAATGAAAAAAATTTGGTTTTTTGCTACGGTTTCATAGAAACCGTGGTAAGATTTGTTTTCTGCTACGGTTTATTTGTTTTCTGATACGGTTTATTTGTTAACCGTACCAAATTGAGGTTTTCTGCTACGGTTAGCAAATAACCGTGTTAAATGATAACATATCTACTACGGTTTGTTTAGAACCGTAGCAAAAAAAATGATCAATAATGCTGCTCGCCCAACGGAAACCTGCTACCTCTTCACCCACACTCACATTCAATTTTTCTCTCATTCAATATACCACACATTTACTCCTTCCAACTCAAATCTTTCAAAATTATAACATTAAACACCTCAATCAACAACCATAATAAATTTAACTTAAACCTCACAAAACCATATACAAGGTAATAATTATATTTTGTGGATATTTTTATTTATTTTTACTCATTATAAATCTTTTATACTTAACTAATATATTTTTGATATTTGTATAGGTATTAATTTCTTCATCATGTATCAAGATTAGAGATTTTCCACTCAAATTAAAAATATTTGGATCATAAGGTGAGTTTTATGAACTTTTTGTTATTTGTAACATTATTTATATTTTTGTTATTAGTTCTACATAGTTGTATATACTTATATTGTTGATACGCTTATTTGTTTTTACATAGCATGTGCATCTTGAAGTTATTAGTAGATCATGATATGAAATTAGTTAGTACCCGTCCGAAACTAATCTAATAGAGATTAATTTCGGGCAGTCCCCGTTTTGGGACTGCCTTTTGAATATTTTGTCTCATTTAGGATGTGTACACGTTTTAATGGGTTGGAATTTTAAGAAAAAATTGGTATACATTTCTCCTTACTCCTACGAGTTTGCGTTTTATACGCATACTTGGGGAGTTGAGGGGAAATGCTGCCGATTTTTTCTTAAATAGTCAACCCGCTAGAACGTATACACATATGAGATAAAATATTTAAAAGGTGGGTTAGGATTTGCCACATATGACCACCTATGTTTCATTTGTACGTGCATATGATTTATTATGTTATTTTAAAATTTCAGATGGAACGACAATGGATGTATGGGAAGACCGTTAATGACCCAGAATTTGTGAAAGGAGTGCAAAGTTTTCTTGTAGCTGCTGAGTCTAACCGAGTGGCTAAGGGAGAAACTGAGATTTTTTGTCCATGTTCACAATGTAGAAATTTTGTACCCTATACTGATATCAAAGCGATTGAGTTTCATTTGCACAAATACGGTTTTGTCCGTAAATATACTTGTTGGTCAGAGCATGGGGAATCACTATTTGACAATAGCACATCAAATCATGTATCGAATACTAATGAAAATAATGATTCTTGCATTAATGATAAACATGAAAATCTAAAAGAGATGTTGCATGATTTAGAGGCTAATGATGGTGATATTGATCAAGAAGATTTACAACAGTTGTTTGATGACGCAGAGAAACCAGTGTATGATGGTTGCAAGAATTTTTCCGTACTTTCTGCTGTTTTGGAGTTGTTAAAGTTAAAAGCAAATAGTAGTTGGAGTGATACTAGCTTTACAAAGTTATTAGATTTTATACATAGACTGCTTCCCGCTAATAATGAGATGCCTATTTCTACTTACCAAGCTAAAAAAATAATGTGTCCAATGGGACTAGAAATTGAAAGAATACACGCATGTCCGAATGACTGTATGTTGTATAGGGGTGATAAGTACGAAAACTTGCATGCTTGTGTTACTTGCGGAACATCAAGGTATAAGAAAGAACCAAATGAAGTTGATGATGATGTGACAAAAAATGGACCCCCGGCTAAGCTATTGTGGTATTTTCCTGTCATACCAAGACTGAAACGATTATTTGAAAACAAGAAAGAGGCCAAATTATTGCGTTGGCATTCCGATCAGCGTAAAGATGATGGGAAATTAAGGCATGTGGCGGACTCCCCTCAATGGAGAAAAATTAATAACAAATTTCCAGAATTCGGTAAAGATATTAGAAATATTCGATTTGGACTAAGCTCAGACGGAATCAACCCATTCGGAAACATGAGCAGTCGTTATAGTACTTGGCCGGTTCTTTTATGTATGTACAATCTTCCACCATGGTTATGCATGAAACGTAAATACATTATGATGTCATTGTTAATTTCCGGTCCAAAACAACCTGGTAATGACATTGACGTGTATTTGTCTCCTCTCATTGACGATATGAAAAAATTGTGGAAACCGGGTGTAAAAATGTATGATGCGTATAAGAAAGAGAAGTTTACGTTGCGAGCCATGATTTTTTGCACCATTAATGATTTTCCGGCATACGGTAATTTGTCAGGATATAGCACGAAGGGTAAACAGGCTTGCCCGATATGTGAAGATGAGACATCCTCTAGGTGGTTAGACAATTGCAAAAAAACTGTGTTCATGGGCCATCGAAGATCGCTTCCAAAAAATCACTCGTATCAGTATATGAGTTCGGAGTTTGACGGAAATACGGAGTTTGGACGAGTCAGGACACGATTTAGTGGAGATACTGCACTTTCACGAGTTTCTAATATAAACACTGTGTTTGGAAAAGGAAAAGGAAGTCAAATTGAACAAGGAACGTGGAAAAAAAGGTCAGTTTTTTGGGAATTAGAATATTGGAAGGATTTGGAAGTACGACATTGTATCGACGTTATGCACATTGAGAAGAACGTATGTGATAGCTTGATGGGGTTATTGTTGAATATTCCCGGGAAAACTAAAGATGGTATTAATGCTCGAAAAGATATGGTCTCGTGGGGAATCCGGTTAGAGCTCGCCCCTGTTGAGAATGACAAAAAACGCACCTATCTGCCGCCAGCGTGTTATACCATGTCAAAAGCAGAAAAAACCCAATTTTGTAAATGCTTACATGATATTAAAGTTCCATCTAGCTATTCAGCGAACATTAGGAGCTTGGTATCCATGAAAGACTGTAAACTACAAGGAATGAAGTCCCATGATTGTCATGTTTTAATGACACATATGATTCCCATCGCAATTCGTGGTTTGTTACCGAAGAATGTCCGACATACAATCACAAAACTTTGTTTGTTTTTTAACAAGATTCACTCGAAAGTGATTGACCCCGAAATTTTGGATTCATGGCAAAAAGATATTATCATTACTTTATGTCAATTAGAGATGTACTTCCCGCCGTCCTTTTTCGATGTTATGGTTCATCTAGTATCTCACATCGTCAGTGAAATTAAGGCTTGCGGTCCTGTATTTTTACGTTACATGTACCCTTTTGAGAGATATATGGGCATCGTGAAGGGGTATGTAAGGAACCGGTCTCGACCCGAGGGTAGTATTGTTGAAGGATATGCTTCTGAGGAGGTCACCGACTATTATACAAACTATTTGGAAGGTATCAAAGGTATTGGCGTTCCTCAAAGTCATCATGTGGGCAGACTTCATGGGGTCGGTACTATTGGATCGAAACAGTCAAGCCCAAATAATGAGCTTTTTGAGATTGCACATTTGGTAGTCCTTGAACATATGACGTGTGTTGCTCCTTACATTAATGAACATATGGAAAAGTTACGCACAGAAAACATTGGTAGAACAGAGACATGGTATACGAAGAGGCATAATGAGCACTTTGCTACTTGGCTAAAAGACAAAGTGGCAGCAAGGGTGGGTCAAACAAGCGTCGATAAAATAGTGGAAAAGTTAGGAGAAGGCCCGAGATTGCTTGTCAAAACCTATGAAGGATATGAAATTAACGGCTATATATTTTACACTAATATGCGAGATGAAAAGAGTAGAGTGCAAAATAGCGGAGTTACAGTGATAGCCTCCACAGGGATTACCAAAAAGTCATATTATGGGGTGATTCAAGAAATTTGGGAGCTGGATTACTATTCTTTCAAAATACCCTTGTTCAGGTGTAAGTGGGTAAATAATAGCTCAGGTGTTAAAGTTGACGACTATGGTTTCACACTTGTTGACCTTGGAACTGACGGTTATGTGTCTGAACCCTTCATTCTCGCAAAGCAAGCCACACAAGTATTTTTCGTTCAAGACCCTAGCAATCCAAGATGGCACATCGTTATGCCTGGTAAACTGCATATACTTGGTGTTGATAATGTTGTTGACGAGGAAGAATATGACCAGTTTGATGAGCTACCACCATTTTCAGAGGGTATTCCACCGATAGATGGTGACACCACATACTTACGATCCGACCATGATGAAGGATTCTGGGTTGATACACCTGGCGCCAAACGGAGGTTTGTATATATTATAGAATTCTTATTGTTAAACGTAAACTAATAAATATGTACAACTTGTTAATTATACTTTTGCTCGCAGGAAAAAGTGAACGACCAAGAAAGGAGTTTCAAGAAATCTAAGAAGACGTTTATCTGTTTATTTATTTGTTTCAAGAATTTTGTAGACCTTAACTTATTCAAATATTTAATTTAGATGTTATTTAACTTTTAATTTTATGTTTGTATCCTAAAATTTTAGAAGTATTATTTCCCTCCCATTTTTTTCTAATTGGACCGCCAAAAATAACACTTGGCTTAACCCTAGCCACCACAACCCCACTTCACACTTTTTTTACAAACACACGCCCCCAATTTTCCCCCACCCTTTTGTTACAAACACACTAAAAATTTTCTAAATCCTGCAATTTATCCACTGAATCTTTCAATTTTCTCTACCATTTTGATAGCCAAACATCCATAAACTTATTGAAACCTCTTAAATCACAAAATCATCTACAAAAATACCAAATTTCAGATTTATTAGGGCAAAAAAGGGTTTGAGTTTGAATTTTTATTCGGTTTAATTTCTTCAAGTTCAGAGTTCATCTTTGTGGTAACTATTTATACTCATTATTTGATTTTATGCTTTTTTTTTTTACATACCTTTTGACATGAAATCGATTATAAATAACTGATTAAAGTTTTCGTGATTTACTTGAAATTGTAATAAGATTTTGAGCTTATTTGGGTTTTGATTTGATTCGGTGTGAAAAGGTAGCCCGAGAGGCTGATTATTTGGGTTTTGATTTTATTTACTCTTGTCGACCCTCGAGTTGGTACAACCAACAGCTAGAGGTGTTGTTGTTGTTTGCGGTTCAGCAAAGAAAACACCACAAGGGTGTTTGGTTTGGGTCTCGGTGGGAAAAGAACCCACATAGGGTGTCATGTTTGTTCTGTTCAGCTGCAACCCAAAGAGGGTGTTATGAGTTTGCGTGTAACAGCAGCCCGACAAGGGTGCGTTTGGCTTGTTTGTGTCACGGCTCGGTACAGCCACCCACCTAGTGGGGGCTGTTCTGTTTTTGTTTTCTGTTTTGGCTCACAAAGACTCTCGAGATGATGTCTATATGTCACAGCCACAGCCCGACAAGGGTGCGTTTGGCTTGGTTGCTTCATTGTAAATTGATGACCAAATTCAATAAAGATTGCTTTCCTTACTGTTATTGCAGCAGACTTGAACCATTAGCAGACTTGAACCATTTTAAAAAGCTAATAATCATGTCAACTTGATTATCCTCTAAAGTAGGCACAATCTAAAAACACACTCAATATGTTTATCAGTCTCAAGATTACTTTTAGTACTTTTAGTATCTACCTACTTATAATATTGTATAGCATTTTGTTAGAGATTAAACTCATTATGGATTTTCAAGCAAGAATTACAGTATTAACATTAAATTTGAGATGATGACGTACTATAAATGAACGATGGTCAAAATCATGTTTATATAAGTCATTAGCTAAGTCGTTTATATCGAAAGCTTCTACCATTTTTGCATTAACTTCGGCCTTCATAACTGAATAACAGTTTTGTATAAAATAAGTCTACGACTTGAACCATGATGGCTTTTGTTACTGCTGATGTTTTTTGAACTCACTAAGCTTATTGATCAACATGCATTTCAGGTACTCAACATTTTAGGTATTTATACAATGTCGAATCGGGGTAAGCGAGGTGTATCAAAGGGATCCAAGGATTTTCCAGGAGCTGTGTATGAAATTGAGTTTAGTGATAAGAAGTTACCATGTGGCAAAACCAGTAGCCGCTTCATGAATGACTTTAATCGATTGTGTGAAAAACATTTTCATTACTGGATGGAGTGGAAAAAAATAGACGATGAAGTGTGGGATCACGTATGGGAATCTATTAAGGTATTATACTATACATCAGATCATATCTGGTATCTATTAAGTGTACGTATTAACTAATTCTTTTACTAATTTACCTATTTTGTAAATCATTAGGTTCAATGGAATATTAAAGATAATGTTGCGAAGAAAGAAATGAAAAAGAAAGCTAACGAGGCACACAGGACATTTAAATCCAAGCTCAATCAAGAATTTGTCGAAACAAATAATAACGACCCTAAATCAAAATACAGTTTTGTGGACATGACTCATTGGGACGAGTTCGTTGCTAGGTGTCAGTCGGAAGAATTTAAGGTGAACATATAATTTGTGTATAAATATACTAGTTTTGTAAATGTTTCTGATTGCGTTTTTTTTTACGTTTGTTTGAAGTGTAAAAGTGCTAAAGCTAAAGCCAGTGCACGTCAAAACAAAAACCCTTCCCGACTAGGACGCACTGGTCTTGCAGACAGGAAAGACACTTGGAGGGCTGAATGGGACCAATTAGTACTACGACACCCATGGTTAAGTGTCATACAAAACGACCGTTCCAAGATATATGCTTTGGCACACTTACCAAGAGACAAAACATTTGGCGCAAGAAAGTTGACTGAATATATGGAAGGAGCACTTCGACAATTGGTAAATTCAGATATATATACTAGTATAATGATCTATATACCACTGATATAAAGATGTATACAATTTCTAATGATTATATTATTTTTATGGGCAGGCTGAAAAAGAGAAAACCATGCTCGAAGATGGTACATACCATATAGTCGGAAGAGATCCGATTACACAAGTGTTTGGAAAAGAGCATGGGGGACGCACAAGGGGGATAGCTACCACTATTGGAGTAAGGAAATCATTAGGGTGGGTAAAGGGAGATAGGGAGAGACATGAGGTTGTAGACATTGAGGCGATTGAGGAGAAGGTAACAAAAAAGGTTACAATCGCTTTAGAAGATAGATTTAGTCAAGAGATGGCAGCGTTAAAGGCTATCGTGGAATGCTTACAAGGTTCTAGTTCTGCTTCTGATGTATATACTGATGGACTTGATGACCTCGAGGTAATCATGTTATTATCAATATTTTATAGTTATTTATATAAACTTTATTATTTATACTCAAATGTCGTGTAGGATCCCATTCCATGTGATTTACTATGGCCCTACTCTGGACCTGATTGTCGAGTAGCTATAGGGAAGGTTTATCCGACTAGGGACGCGATACTACATGGATCTTGTATGTCCGAGGGTTACATTAAGGTTCAAGTAGACACAGTCGAAGATGCTTTTAAAGCAATACCTCTGCCTAAAACAACAGAGAATGTTTCTGTTTTAGAACATACAATCATGGAATTTATTGAGTGGCCTCGGAAAAAAATCAAGGTATCATTATGCATTAATTAGATATGTCGCTGTGTTATAAGTTCGTTTTGTCTAATAAAATGTTTTCTGTTATATGCAGATACACCAAACAAGCTCACCATGTCAGTCTGTGAGTCGCACTTCCCCTAGTCCAACTATGCCATGCCAAACCCCGATTAGTGATTTAAGTTCAAGTTCATGTTATCGACCTCAAATGGTAGTTACGCAATCATTTTACTTAATATATGACAAACATACATAGGCTGATATAATAAGTTGTGTTAATGCAGGAAGAAGACCTAATGATATTCCAACACCAAATGCCATATGGGGGTTATATGAGTTTGGTAGTCCTTCAATCATTAAACTTAATAATTATATGTGTCCGTGTGTGTATAACTAGTTGATATATCCATTTTTTTGTTTGATTTAGTTGGAAAGTCAAGTGGCATTGCATCCTCAAAGTGGTTATCAGCCAACGAGTTTCCCTCAAAAGGTATGTCATTATAACCCTGCATATTATTAACATCAAACATGATTTATAAGTACATGGTCTGAAGTATATCAAAGTCACTGGATCCAAATATAAAAATAGTGGACCGTATCTGGTTACTAAGCAAGTCTCGAGTTCCTTTTAGTCATAGCCAAATACGTTATATGTATGCATTTGATTGAAAGTACTAATTGTAGTAGTGTGAGTCACTATGATTTAATGGTTTGTTTTTTTAGGTCGAACAACCAGCGTCATCTCATCCTGAGTCTAAGCAAACCCAAGAGGAAAGAGTGCAAGAGCGGCTTGCTATATTAATAGATCGACCGAAACTTTTTACTGAATCTGAGAGACGATTCACAAAACTCAAGAATCAAAATATTTCAATTGTTGCACCTCACGAGATGTATGGCAAACATTATGAAGAGTGGATTGAATACGAGGCAATTTTAGATTTGCATATCAATGGGAAGGTTGATATTACTTTTATACATTGGTGGGCGATGTAAGTTAACTTATGTTCTATTTCTTTTTTATTTTTTTTTAAAGAAAGACTTGTATAATAGCATCCAATATAACATCAATCGAAACACCCCTGTGATAGAAACATCTAAACACCAACTAACTCGTATTTTATTTTCTTGATAACAGGAATTTACATTCGATGGTAAAAGGTCTTCGTGAAAACAAATGTGTTTTCCTCAATCCACATCACATTACATCACTTGAATGTTCAAGAAGAAACGGACAAGAAGTCATAGATCACATTAATGATACCAAGAAGCTAAATCCAGGAAAAGAAATATATGTGGCACCTTATTTCCAAAGGTAATGTCTTTGCTTGTTATACGTATATTATAATATGTGGTTTATATCAATACTCAAATGATGAAACTTTTGTGTAGTGGTCATTGGCTTCTCTTTCTGGTTTGCCCAAACTTGAGGAAGGGTTATATAGTGGATTCGAAGAAAGAGAAAAATACCGAGAAAAATTATTATTTCCCAGAGATAGTAGAGAGGTAAAATTTTCTAATATTGACTTTGAGTTGACATATATTTTTTTGAAAAAATAGTCAAAGTTAACGCCATGCCATTGATTTTCAATATAGGGCTTTCGAGATGAAGTTTGATTGGACCATGGCTAAGGTAAATAATCTACATTTTTTGTGTATATATAATTTATTTGGTTGTTGCATTAATGTAACTATGTTTGTTTATTTACGTTTAGTGTTTCCAACAAGAGGGTGATTGGGAGTGTGGATACTATTTGATAAGGTTCATGTACGACCTTGCCGTAAAAAGACAAGCTGACTTTCCAAAAAGTGTAAGTATTTCCTTTTATGCTTGAGAAATGCACTTTGCATTTTTAAATAGAATTTCAGTTGTTTAAGTTTGTTTATTAATCTGTACTTATTGATTCTAGAAGCTCAGTTAAGCTTGTTTAAGCTTAATTGAGTTCATATCTACTTTTCATGTTCTAATTCAAGGTCGTTTGAGTAAAGTCAATGAAATTCAAAGTTTTAAGATAAATTAGTGTTTGCTTAATTTCTGGTTTTAAGGAGTTACTGGATTGAGTTTTATGTCAGGATGTTCAATTTGAGCTAGTATAAATCAGTTTCCATCAAGATTTCTAGTTAATTTTGCTATTTAGTCATTTAAAGGGGTGTTTGGTTTAAGCATGTTTTTGGTGTCCAATTGAGTTTCAGAGGTAAATGTTGGTTAGCTTAATGATAATTACTGATTTTAGAACTTTTCAAATCAACGCCTTTAAGTTTCCAAGTTAAAACTGTGTTTTCAACTTCAAATGTAAGTCTGTCCAAGTTTTGAATTCTGTTCCAACTTCTGCTGTTCATGTGCCATTTTCCAAGTCTGAATCAGGTTCTACTTTAGTGTTATTTGGTTTTCTTATATCTCAATGCTACCTATTTTATTTGATTTTCACTGGTTTGGTAATTGGCTTTCTTAGTTTATTCATTTTGATCCTCAAATAGTTCAATATCTGTCCTCATATCAGCTATTGTTAAATGTGTTTTATGCTTATTAACTTGAGCTTTTTGATTGCACTTTAGGTTCCTAAGTAGCTTGTAGGTCTAGTTTTAGAATTCTGAGTTTAGGATACACCTTAGGAGCTTGTAGCAATAGCTTATTTTTGCCTGTTTTAAGTCTGCATATTCCCTTCATAACCTGTTGCATCAGCACACTAAGTCCCAATCCCTTTTAGTTTTTGAATTTTAATTTTCTCATATTAGATCCTTTTAGGCTGAAATTTTGAACTTAAGCACTTTGGTTGGTTGTGGTTATCAGGGTATTTTTAGTTTATTTTTAGGATTTTTGTAAGCCACTTGAATTAGAGCTCAAAGTACCCCCTTTAGGGCCGTTTGGCATTAGGTAGTTTTGAAGTAACTTGTTGGGATTGCAGTCGGCTGCTGTTGCAGCCCTTGCAACGGGTTGGCCACTACTTGTATTATGTTTTATATGCATTCCTAGATCAGAATTTAAATCTGCCACTAAGGTTAGGAGAATAAGTTTGTGATTTCAGGCTCCCTTTACTTGGTATGAGAACGATGGAAGGTTACATGATCATAGAGAATGTATTGTAGTTCTGATAAGTTTTATCAGGCATAGACGCCTATTGCTAGTAGAAGTGGGTCAAAATGGCTCGTCCTAGGTTGACTTGAAAAACATTTTGCATAAAAGTTGAGCTTCTTAAATCTTTATACTGTTTAGGATTGAATTGACTAGCTACTTATAATAAATTTGTTACTCTTTATTACATTGTGTTTATACATATCTCTTATTTGTTTTTATAGCTTTGGGATGACACACGCGCTCTAACACTGCTGGAGATCGACCAAGTGGCCTATTTGACGTTGAACGAGTTTTATAGGGTTGTAGTTTATCCGTTAGATACAACGGCTCCTCAATAGTTAAGGTTTTATATTTTCATGATGATGTCGTTTAAACAATTGTAATGGATAACACTTTTGTCTAATTCGGATGTTGCGTTGGTTGATGTTTACATAAGATGTTAAATTTGTTGAATATTTGTTTGTGTATGCGGCAATGTTCGGGTCTGCTGCGAAAGATATATGGTAGTGTTTGGTTACAAGTTCTGGAAAGATATATGGTAGTGTTTGGTTACAGGTAAAGGTTCTGGGAAAACAAATATTATTTTTTTTAAATGAAACAGATTTTGGTACGGTTTACTAAAAAACCGTAGCAGAAAAGAGGGGAATTCTAGGTGGCTTATAGAACAAATTTGGTACGGTTAGGAAAAAAACCGTGGCAAATAACAATTTTTTGCTACGGTTTAAAACCGTACCAGAAAATTGTTTTGTTTTTTGGTACGCTCATATCCGCCACGGTTTTAAAACCGTAGCAAATGGCCTTAAAAACCGTAGCTAATCAAATTTTTGTGTAGTAGTGAAACGCATACCCTACAACCTTAGACACACAACGCAACTAAGAATAAGACGTGACAACTCAACCATCAATAGGAGATAATTAAGGAGTAGTAAAACCTAAGTAAACACATCTTTAAACTATCATACGAGCACACATTAATTAGACATAGACTACCACCACCTTAGTTTAGATAATTAGATAATAGTAGAGTAATCGGTAGAAATACCAACCCCCCAAATCCAATACCCGAGATTCGTACCTTTCAATTTCCTAAAAAAACATAAAAAAGATAAAAAATAATCTTCATCAACCTCAACCTTAGCGTAGTAACTTCTCACTAGCATTCCTATTCCCCTATCGAACGATATCAATACCCGTGGCTTACCCTAATACTACACTACAACGATTAGGTTCACTGCCTAGGGTGTTGAAAAACTTGCTCGACGAAAAGGAAGTTCCTTTGACCCCGAACGCGCTGCGTAAGCGTATCAAACTTCTCATACGGAGACATATACTTTGTGTTGTTAATCTACATTGGGGTTATATACCTAATCCTTTGTATCATTCTTAGCATTGAAATGAAAGATTATTAATAATCTAGCTTATCTAGGTTATTATTATCATTATGTGTTTTGTCGTTTCTTTTGATTTATATCTTTCGTTTTCCTTCATGATACACTAGAAACCATGTATGCATGCGAAAAGAAAATGTAGGCTAAAACACATATCTTGATATAAAATTATAAAACCTATGTTTTTATCAAAACAAATATGCTTCTGTTACTACAGATCCACGGGTCCCGGCAAGAATACTAGCCGGATCCCTTATAGAAGGGAACCGTGGGAACCGTCCTTCTGGATAATAGATTTTTCATGCAAAATAAAAACCACTTTCTTCCTAAAAGAAATGTTTTACTAGAATGTCAAACACTAAGTGAGTTAAATGTCATTGTTAATAAACATCTTGTAAAAACGTTAGGTAATCATTGTTTTACCCGTAATACGTCACATCCTATTAACTTCTCTTTCCTATAGGTTTCGCTATGTCGCATGAATATGAGTTTGATTTTTCACTCACTAGCGTCTACACTCCTAACATCTCCCTTGAGCCCAACACACCTGGCAATCATGTCCGTGGGTTCAACAATCTCGAAACCCGTTACTTCCACGAAGGACGTATTGTCGACACTCCTCTACAATACGAAGAAGGTATCAATACCTCCTTCAGAACCATAGGATTGGAATGTCTTCTCGAAATTAACGAGAAAATATGTCCAAGGTTTGTATTGGAATTCTTCCGTCAAGTCGAACTCGTTCGTAACGAGGATCGCTCTCTATCTCTTTGGTTTTGGATCAAAAACCAAAAGTTCGTTTTAACCCTTGGACAATTTGCTCAAATTATCCGAATTCCAAATCATGGACAATGTGCCTTCATCGAAGATTGGTCTCTTGATTCTCTCTTCAACTTTCGTGAAGAAAATAGTCCATATTGTTCACATATACCTTCCTCCCAAGACTTGACTCGCACGATATGCAAACCTCGACCCTATTAGTCTGATCCAAACATTATCTATACAAAGGATATCCAAGAAGAGTACAAGGCTCTCGCACTCATCCTACGGGAAAATGTTTGGAGTCTTAGGGGAAATCGAGAAATCCTTCCCGCTTGTTGTGCTCACATAATGTATGTTTGCTAACACAACAACCATACAATCTCGCCTACTTCTTCGCAAGGCGAATTGTAAATCTTCAAGGTTCTAAGAACAAACTCATCCCATATGGAATGTTCTTGACACGCCTTTATCATAACATCATGTACTTCCACCCTCAATTTCAAAGTCCGTTGTACGTACTTGTGAACAAAATGATAGAACCTCTAAACACATCTCTCATGAAGAATTTCTTCATTCCTGAATCGGCGAACACTCATCAACCATTTGATGATCCTTCTAGCAAAAATGCTCAAGGAACTTAGTAGTCTTTCAAATAGGGTCAATCCTTAGTATTCATGCTTTATCAATGTAATCTGATTTCTTTCATGAAATAAAACATCTTACATTTGATATTTTAGTGTTAGAACTTCTTAAACTAACCTTGAAATATAATGCATTGTCAAAATCATTGTATACCTTTAGTAAAGGTTCTGTTTAGCAGATAGACGGATCCCAAAGTTTGTGCTAGACGGATCCCTACTCTTAGGGAACCGTGGGATCCGGCAAACAGAAAATGCAATTGAAATCATTGGATTTCAAACGTGGCCTTAGATCACTTCATACTAAGCTAGACATAGTGCCTTAAGACAAATTAAGTCCTTTTCAAAGTTGAGTAAATTCATAATCATGCATAACTCACTTAGATCACACTCAAGACGCTTGTAGATCCATCGTTTTACTTAAACTCATTACTCTTCCGCTCTCAAGCTCGCTCATCATAACCCATATGTTCCCTCACATCTAACATTGGAAATCCTCCAATTATGACAAAATTGATCATAAACATCCTTACCTCAAGATTGATCAAAATTGATCAAATTCTAGTTTTGCCATCCTAAAGCCTTTAGGATATTCTCCAAAACATTATCCTAAGTCACTATCTGATCTCTAGGATCATTTAGCTCCATTTGACACTCTCAAAATCTTTAGTGTCATCTTTGTTCATTCATTGGTACTCATGAAAGTTCCAATTTCTTCCATAAAAGGCAATCATTTGCTACATCACTCATTACCCTTAAGTATTTAAGCACCTCTTCATTTAAGACACTTAGATGAACTGAAACACTCAAGAAGAAATAGGCATTAGACCTTACAAACATCATTGCTATCTTTTCTTAGCTGCTGAGAGACGGATCCCTAGGATTAGCCTAGGCGGATCCCTCATTGGAGGGAACCGTGGGATCCGTATGACAGATTTATGTAAACTCTAGCTAAAACAATCATTTCAAGCTCATCTTGCTAACTTAAAATCTCCATCTCATCTTAAATGAGTTCCTAGATCAGTACAACTCTGAAGTTGACTCTTGTGCATGTTAATCATCACATTCCAATAAAATTTAGTGGCTTAAGTCTTGAATGCACTTGCCAAATCCCTGGCTTTATAAACCACATGGTTAGGACTCCTAAATTCATCATCTTCATCCTCATTTTCAGCACTTAGAAATCTTTACAAACCTCTTGAAATCATCTCATCATGAGGAAAGCTCCAAGTGGTAACTCATCCACCAAAGAACCACCCAAGAAAATTGCTCGTGTTGTACACGAAATTTCTTCAACCGAATCATCTCTGATCAAGTCTACAAATGCAAGGATTTCTCCTCCACCAAATAAACCATTTCCTAAAAGGATAGTACCCACAAAACTACCTATGCCAAACACCACCAGACCTCCTAAACCAAACAATCCCATCTCCATTAAACCATCACCATTGGTTCCTAACGCTATCTCATTCACAACTCCACTATCATCGCCACACCTCTACAATTTAGAGGATTTGCCTCCTAGGCCATCTCATCCTCCTCCATCGGCAACATTCTCCTTATTAGGAGGAATAATGGCACAAAATCAAGGTGTTGAGTCAACACTAGCTCCGGCTTCCTTTTCACCGTCACCATCATAACCACCCGACCATATGGAAGTTGACACTTCTCTACCACCACCATCATTCTTGGTCGAGCCATCTTCAAATGTGCCTCCACCAATCCCTCCGTCATTTGAGGCTCCCCAACCCGCTTCACTTGATCCTTCGCATCAAGAAATATCCTTTCTTCCACCACCACTACCTAGCCAGGACAAAGATTGCTATCATTGTCAACATGTTGAAATTTTGATACATGAAGTACGAGAAGATCAATGTTTCATGTTCTATCACCTCCTCGAACGTTTCGACGAGATTAAACCAAAACAAACTTGAGCTAGAGGGAATTAGTGGTGTTCTAGTATCAAGCGTTACTTAGATAAGTCTAGTAATTCCAAGTCATGTATCATTCATTTTCTTAGTTTTTAGAGTCATGTATATCATACATCTAGTTTTATTAAATGAAATTACATGATACTTGCTATAATTCTGAGTATATGATTATGTTGTATAATACATATCTCACTTTGATGTTAACATTATTTTTTATATCACCATTGCTGAATTTAGTCATCAGCCAGACGGATCCCTGAAATTTGCCTAGACGGATCCCTACAAGGAGGGAACCGTGGGATCCGTGAGACAGAAAACTATTTTTCTACTAACTTGAGTCATATTTGCAGGAAATTATGCAGTATACTTGTTTTCTAACCTTTGTTTTGTAGTTATTCAATTTAAACATGAAGACTTTGACACCCTAAAGCTAGGGGAGCTTTGTGTCAAAGCAATACATTGCAAAATAACTTGCAATATTAGGATTACATTTCATGACGTCCCTTTGCAAAGTTGTAATCATCAAGGGGGAGCGTATTCGTCACATAGACGAAATCTTTTGCAAATTTAGTTGCAAATGAACTAGCTTAGTATTATTTCTCTTTACTTGACGCCCTCACATAGGGATCGACTCGTCAAAAGGGAGTTAAGACGAGATCCTTTCTCGTTACTTTCTCTCTATTTTTTCTTTCTTTTTTATTTTTCATATGTTTTTCTAAAAACAATGTGTTAGTTTCTTTTCGAAGCTCTTTTTGTTTCGACAAAAAGGGGGAGAAGAAAGTAAAAACTATAAATTCAAACTTTTACGAATTTTAGTTTTTCCTTAAAATAATTTTATGTTTTGTCATCAACAAAAAGGGGGAGATTATTAATACAAATAAGCCGTAAAAACGTTTATTTATATTTTACGATCTTCTAATGTTTTGTCGATAACAAACGTAAAATCATTTTAACGAAACAAATAAAATACGTAAATGGTTTGAGCCAATAGTTTTCTAACACAATTATATTTTCACATAAAACACTAAAACAAGTGTAAGTGATTTTATGATTTAGTAATACATATGTACAACAACTAGTGTTTACATATTGGGCAAATATATATGCATAACTAGTATGTATTATAAATGGGTACAAAAACTACAACCCATGGAATATATCCATAACCCATAGTTTTGACCCATACCCATTTGACTAGGTGCATTGCACTCATTAGATACATTGTAACTAATAAAAGACCCATGGATCAACCCATAACCCATGACCCATGACCCATGACCCATAACCAAAATACCCACGGTCAAAGAGGAGCGTCCCACGGATCCCTAGTTTTACACTAGACGGATCCCTTAAGGGAGGGATCCGGGGAACAGTAGCTAGTTTCTCTCTATAAATAGTGAGCCATTTCTTCATTGTTTGTTACCCCTTTCTCACACACTTTCTCCCTGAGTTAAAAACTCTCTAACCCCAGATCCAAGTGATCTATGTATTTAGTTCTATTTTTGTGTGATTCTCTAGGTTCTTCTTAAAGGCAAGATCACCACCTTTGAAGTCAAGCAAGCTCAAGTCCATGAGTTGCCATGCTTCCTCATCTTCAAGACTACTGAAGTTATCTTGTTGATGGTTCTTTATCTAAGAAGTGTAGTGTTGAAGACATTAGTGAAAGATGTCTCAAGTGTTAAGACGAAGACATTAGTGAAGGGTGTCGATCGTCCGTGTTGTAGGCATTAGTGAAGGGTGCCTAGAAGTCAAGTCACAAGACATTAGTGAAGAGTGTCTTGAAGATCTAGTTAAAGGCATTAGTGAAAGGTGCCTAAGATGTACATTCGATTTGGTGTGTTTCGATGTACAAGATAGATTAGTATTGGATCCAAGGATATTGATATCCTTGATGATGTTGTAATAAGGAGTTGATCTCCTTTGGGTTTAGGTGATTGGTGTAGTGTTGGGTAGTAGTTCCTCCATTGTAATGGAACTTGGTATCTAGCCTAGTACCGGATAAAGGGTAGGCGACATTGTGATAGGATTGGTTCTCCTTGGTGAAAAGGACCCGGTGGTTAGCCTAGTACCGGAAAAAGAGTAGGAAACGTTGTGAAGGTTTCTCCACCATAAGGAGTCGGTGTTGTGTAGTGATTACGAACTCTCGAGTAGGTGACTCGGGGAGTAGAGTAGGGTAAGGAAGGTGTCCTTGTAGCCGAACCACTATAAATACTCGCGTTGTGGTTTTATGCTTCTTTCTCTTTATCTTTTCATTACATACTTATATTTCTATATGTTTGTTTATCAACATCCAACACACATCCAAATAGATTGACATAAGTCGATCTAAATAGTTTAAAACGAGTTTTAATTGGTAAAACTATTCAACCCCCCTTCTAGTTTTCCACAACGTCAAGATCATTTTTCTGTCACACTGCAGATCCCTGGATCCCTAAGGTTTAACTATCCGGATCCCTTTTAAAAGGGAACCGGGAGAACCGTGGACCTGATGACAGAAACTCATGCGACATAAAAACCACTTCATGAAACTTACCATAAAAAGGAAAAACCCTACTAGAACTATTAGAACAAAGTAAGGTAATTGTCATTGTTAATACAAATAGAATAGCGAATAAAAACAATCTTAGGATTAAACTAAGACATCATCAATCAAAAATATCTTCTTTACTTCATCTTAACTTACTTTTGTAAATTAATCATTTCATGTCTATTGGTCTCATCATGACTCATGAGTATGAGTTCGATCATCAACTCAGTTGTGTCTACATTCCTAATATTTCTCTTGAGCCTAACACACCTGGCAATCATGTCCGTGGGTTCAATAATCTCGAAACTCATTGCTTCCTTGAAGGACGTGTTGTTGAGTCACCTCTACTATAACAAGAAGGTATCAATACCTCATTCCGCACCATAGGACTAGAAGGTCTTCGCAGAATTAACGAGAAAATTTGTCCGCAGTTTTTTTTGGAATTCTTCCGTCAAGTTGAACTCGTTCGTAACGAGGATCGCTCTCTATCACTATGGTTTTGGATCAAAAACCAAAAGTTTTTCTTAACTCTTGGGAAATTTTCTCACATTCTCCGAATTCCAAATCATGGACAATGTGCCTTCACTGAAGATTGGTCTCTTGATTCTCTCTTTAACTATCGTGAAGAAAATAGTCCATAGTGATCACACATACCTTCTCCTTAAGAATTAACTTGCATTTTATTCACTCTCCAATCCAAACATAATCCTTACATGTGATCTCCGAGATGATCTCAAACCTCTCGCAGTCATTCTACGTGAAAACGTTTGGAGTCTTAGAGGAAACCGTGAGATACTTCCTGTTTGCTGTGCTCACATGATGTACTGTCTCCTAACTCAACAACCATACAATCTTGCCTACTTCTTCGCAAGATTAATTGTAAATGTCCAAGGTAGCAAGAACAAACTTATTCCATATGGAATATTCTTAACACGCCTTTATCATCATATCATGTACTTTCATCCTCAATTTCAAAGTCCTTTATACATACTTGTCAATAAAATGATAGAACCTTTGAACACATCTCACTTCACGTCATTCTTCATTCCGGATTCCTCAAATACTCATCACCCATTCGACGATCCATCAAATGAAAACGCAAGAGAAACCTAGTCTTTTCTCCAAATAGAATCAATCCTTAGGACTCATCTTTTACCTTGTACATGATCATTCCTATGAAATAAAGTGTTTATTGATCATTTAATATCTTTCTTATATAAGTGTTCTTTGGAAATCATTAGTTATTGTAATTGTACACACTCACTGTTGAAGTATTCTGTCTCAGATGACCGGATCCCTGACTCTCAACTAGCCAGATCCCTTGAGTAAGGGAACCGTGGGATCCGGGCAACAGAAGTAGGTTTCCTTTTATCCTCACTTCAATCCATTCTTCCAGAACTAATCATACTAGCTAAACATGATACTTTAGGATCACATAAGTCTTCCTCAAGCTCAATAGGTCTCACACTCACTCATAGCTAAACTTAGGATCACATTCAAGGTACTTTTGATTTATTACTTCGCCAAAACTCACCTTATTTCCGCTCCAATGCTCTCACATTGTTCCTCACATCTCAAAACACTCAGTTTGATATTTCTCTCATGTTTAGCAAATTGATTTTAGTCATCCTTACTCCAAAATAGGCCAAAAACTAGTTTTTCATTTCCTATGATTTTTAAGGAATTTTCCAAATTTCTTTTAAGTTACCATCTGATCTCTAGGATCATTTGACTCCACTTGACACTCTAAAAACTCTTAGCATTATCCTTGATCACCCATTGGTGCTTATAAAACCCTATTTCTTTCCATAAAAGACAATCACTAGCTACCCTCACTCATTTCATTTGATAATTTAAGTCTCATATCATTTAAGACACTTGAGAAGACTGAAAACACTCAAGATATATAAGTATTAGACCTTACAAAACATCATTTTCTTTTTTCTTGACTGCTGATAGCCAGATCCCTAGGTTTAGCCTAGACGGATCCCTCACTTGAGAGAACCGTGGGAACCGGCTGCATATACTATGCTAAAAAAACATTTCAAGCTCTCCTTGCTAACTTGAACACTCCACCTTCTCTTAATTGACTTCCTAGATCAGTACAACTTTGTAGTTGACTCTTGTGCATGCAAATCTTTGCAATTTGAAAGATTTTAGTGGCTTAAGCTTTAAATTCACTTACTGACTCCTTCCTTTTATAAACCTCTTTGTTAGTACTTCCAAATCACCATTTACAACATCACTCTCAGCAACTAAAAACCTTCATTTCACTATCCATTTGTCATCTCATCATAAGAAAAGCTCCTAGTGCTAACTCATCCACCAAAGGACCTCCCAAGACACTTGCTCAGGTTGTTCATGAAATCTCTTCAACCGAATCATCACCCGTTAAAACCACAAACACTAGAATTCCCTCTCAACCAACTCAACCGGTCAAACCAATCCCCAAAAAGATTGTTCCCACAAAACTACCCTTCCCAAACACTACTATACCTCCTAAACCAAACACCCCTATTTCCACTAAACCATCACCCTTAGTGCCTAGAGCCATATCCTTTACCACTCCACTCTCATCTCCACACCTCTACAATTTAGAGGACTTACCCTCTAGGCCATCTCATCCTCCAACATTGCCGACATTCTCCTCAATTGAGAGAATAGCGCAACAACAAAACCATGGTGTTGAAACAACACTAGCACCGGTATCCTTTTCTTCATCACCCTCAAATAGTCCATTTTTTATTATGAAGAATCAACAACCGGATCACATGGAAGTAGACACCTCTCTACCACCACAAGCATCCTTAGTTGAACCACCTCCAACTTCATCAAACATACCTCCACAAAACCCTTCTTCCTTTGTGGAACCTCAACCCAATCTTCCATCTCAAAACACTCCCTTCCTACCACCATCATTCCCTAGCCATGACAAAGATTGTTATCATTGTCAACATGTTGAAGGTTTAGTACATGAAGTACGTGACGAGCTATTTTTCATACACTATCACCTCCTTGAACGTTTTGATGAGGTCAACAAACCTAAACTTCCTTGAGCTTAGGAATTCAAGTGGTGTTCTGATCTTAAGGTTAACTTAGATGGATTAGGAATCATACTTCATGTTTGGATCATTTTCTTAGTTTTAGAGTTATGTACATCATTTCTCTTGTTTTATTGAATGATATTACATGTTGTATACTATTTGGTTATGAAAATATGTTTAGTATCTTAATATATATAACTCCCGTCGATATTAAACATCATACTTTACATCCATATTACTGTCATGAGATTTCAGGTACACGGATCCCTCCATCTTGCCTAGACGGATCCCTCACAAGGAGGAACCATAGGATCTGTGAAACAAAAGCTTTTTTTTTTTTTACTAATTACAGTCTCATTTGCAGGAAATTATGCATCATATACTTGTTTTCTAACCTTTGGTTTGTAGATTTTCAATATACACATGAAGACTTTGACACCCTCAACAAGGGGGAGCTTCTTGTCAAAGAAAAACATTTTAAACACGCTTGCAATACTTTAACTTAGGATTACTTTACTACCTAACACCCTCCTCTCAAATGAGCACTCGTCAAGGGGGAGCATTTTTCGTCATAGATGAAACCATTTGTAAACATAATTGCAACATACTCGCTTAGTCTTCCTAATTACTTGACACCCTCACAAAGAGAAGCACTCGTCAAGGGGGAGCTAAGACGAGAATTCTTCACTTCTCTTACTCTCTATTTTTCCATATTATTACTTTTCACACATTTTTCTCAAAACAATGTGTTAGTTTCTTTTCGACACTCTTTTTGTTTTGACAAAAAAGGGGAGAAGAGAGTAAAACTTCCAATTCAAACTTTTATGAATTTTAGATTTTCCTTAAAATAATCTTATTTTTTGTCATAAAAAAAAGGGAGAGATTGTTAATACAAGTTAGCCATAAAAACGCTTATTTATATTTTAGGATCTTGTATTGTTTTGTCGATAGCAAACGTAAAATTATTTTAACGAAACAAATAAAATACGTAAATGGTTTGAGCCAATAGTTTACTAACACACTTACATTTTCATATAAAACACTAAACAAGTAATAGTGTTTACATTTTATAGAAATACATATGTATAACAACGTGTTTACATAATATGGAAATGTGCATACTTATATTGTAATGGGTAATGTAATGGGTAAAAATCTAAGTACTTGACCCATTGACTAGATATAATGAATGTAGTTCGGAAAATCCAAAATCCATGACTCATACCCATGGTGCTTGATCTATAATCCATGACCCATTGCATGACATCATGTATGAAGTCATGTTGGGTATTATTCATGGACCATGACCCATGACCCATGATCCAATGTCTAGATACATTGCATCTTGTATAACCCATGGTTCATAACCCATAACCCATAACCCGGTTTGCAACCCAAAATCCGGACTTAAGCTGACCCAGAATAGCGGATCCCTTGGATTGCACTAGCCGGATCCCTCTAGGGAGGGATCCGTGGGAACCGGGGAACAGTAGAGAAATTTGCCTTTAAATAGTGACCCATTTCTCTCTTGCAACTCATCCCTTTTACACATACTCTATCTTAGTATTGTAAACTCTCTAACCTCAGATCCAAAGGATCTTTCTATGTAGTTTTGTGTTTGTGTGATTCTCAAGGTTCCTCTTAAAGGCAAGATCACCACCTCTTGAAGTCGAGCAAGCTTAAGTCCATGAGTTGCCAAGCTTTATCATCATCAAGAATACTGAAGTTATCTTTTGATAGTTCTTTCCTCCCTCCTAGAAGTGTTGTGTCGAAGGCATTAGTGAAAGGTGCCAAAGATCCGCGTCGAAGGCATTAGTGAAAGGTGCCGAAGGATCAAGAGAAAAGCATTAGTGAAAGGTGCCAAAGGGTCGTATCAAAGGCATTAGTGAAAGGTGCCAACGGGTCGTGTCAAAGGCATTAGTGAAAGGTGCCAAGGGAATACATTCGATATGGTGCATCGATGTACAAGATAGATTAGTTTGGGTTAAAGGATAGTGAGATCCTTATGATGTTGTTATAAGGAGTATGTCCCTTTTGGGATAGTTGTTGTGTAGTGTTGGGTAGTAGTTCCTCCTTTGTAATAGAACTTGGTATCTAGCCTTGTACCGGATAAAGTGTAGGCGACGTTGTGATAGGTTTGGTTCTACCTCGTGGAAGGACCCGGTGTCTAGCCTTGTACCGGATAAAGAGTAGGCGACGTTGTGAAGGCTTCTCCGCCACATTAAGGAGCTTGTATTGCGTAGTGCTTACGAACTCTCGAGTAGGTGACTCGTGGAGTGAAGTAAAGCAAGGAAGGTGTCCTTGTAGCCGAACCACTATAAACACTCGTGTCGTGGTTTTGTGTTTCTTACTCTTTATCTTTGCATCATTTGTTTATACGCTTTATCTATCATCATCCAACACACACAATCAAATTGATTGACATAAGTTGATCTAAATAATTTAAAACAAAGTTTTAATCGATAAAACTATTCAACCCCCCTTCTAGTTTTCCACAGTCATCATTATTTATATACAGACATGCAACATATACTTCTTATTTGTTATTATATGGTGATGATATTGTTCTGACTACTTCTTTTAAGACTTTGTTGTAGCAGATCATTCGTTCTTTGCATCAAGAGTTTTCCATGACAGATCTCGGTTCACTTAATTATTTTTTGGGAATTTCTGTTAGCCGTGATTCTACAGGATTGTTCTTATCTCAGCGTAAATACGTCATTGTGTTAGCCTTAATAGTTTTATTAGAAGTGATGGTCATTCACGTTTAGGAACTTTGTATCGTGTGTTAGATATCGTGATAGAATAGTCAACGGGCTCGTTTGAACTAAGCTAAATGGCTAGGCGTTATGATTATGCTAGCCGTTTGAAGCTTAAGTATCCAAAGCCCAATCCATGTCCAACCCATGAAAAGCCCAAGCAAAGCCTTTTAGGGTTTTAAGTTTCTTGTACTATAAATACCCCTCAAGTATGTCATTTGAGGGGTGTGCTTGAGTGTGTGTGTGTGTGTTTTCATATGAAATATTAGTTTCATGTTCTTCTCCCTTTCTCTCTAAAACATACGCCTATACATCTCTCGTCACCATCTTTATTTCTTCCTTTGCTTTCTTAATCTTTACGCATATATTGTATGTGTAACGTGTTCTTCTTCTAAGCTTGGTATTCGTGTGGTAAAGTTCAGTAAAAACGTGGTTTTACAATTGGTATCAATCGCCTAACAATGGTTTATGAGTGTTTTGGTTGAAGTTTTTTTTGTAGTGTTACGCGTAGCTTCGTTATCAAAGTTTTCACGCTTAAAGCTTTAATTTTTGCACTTAAAAATTCAAGATTCTTGTGGTTTAAGGTTTATTTGGTGCTAAAGTTTCAGTTTTTTGCAAAACGTTCGAAACTTTACGTGTTTTTCTTCATTTTTAAGCTCGTATTTGGTTCATTGGTCATTTCTACTCGTAACTTTTCTAAGCACTTTGGGTGAAAAAGGTCAACATTTTTGGGTTATTCGAGTGTTTTTAAGGCTATCTGTGCAAAAGAAATCATTTGAATCGTTGGAAATTTCTTACGCGTAGAAGTCAAAAAGTCAAAACCCTAGTTTTCTACTCATAACTTTTTGGTGAAGAATCTTCGAGCTATAACGGTTACTCAGTGCTTCCCTCACTTGGATAAGTGTGTGGAACACTTCGACTTGTGGATATCCCTTACGCAGTGACAGTTTAAAGGATTTTTGGTTCTTAACCATAGTTTACGCATAAGCTAAAAGCTTACGAGTAACTCTACGCATAACTTCACAATTACGCGTAAGGTTTACGAGTAACTTTTTGTCTACGCATAAGCTTAAGGTTACGCGTAAGATACTGTTTACGCATAAGAATTTCCAACGCCTAAGATCCTACGCCTAAGATCCTACGCTTAAGATCCTACGCCTAAGCTTCCTACGCATAAGATCCTACGCCTAAGCATCGTCTACTCGTAACTTCGTGTTTCTACGCCTAAGCTCTTCATTTTTGGCGGGAAATCTTGAGTAAAATTTAAATTTTTGAGGAGACTAAACGTTCATTTTTTACGCGAAATTCAAATTTTGGTTTAACTATGAAAATTTTGGTCAAAATTCAAATTTTTGGGCCTAAATTCAAATTTTTCGGGTCAAATTTGGCGTCAAAATTGTCATAACTCAAATATTTTCATACGATCTTAGAATTGATTTTTATAGTGAATTTCAAATTTTGGGAGAAATTTTTTTTTACGCCTAAGAACCGAGTTTACGAGTACGACTTTCAGAAAAACTTCAACTGAGTTTAATCTTCATCAACCACAACTCCTTTATCGTTGAATCGATCCTACATCAACTTTATCATATCATAACTTCATCAATGGCAACTCAACAAGACATTCATGCAGCCGGTGCCGAAAACCGTCCTCCTATGTTGGCAAAAGGTGGTTATCTTCAATGGACAAGTCGAATGCTCCGCTACATCAAGACCAAACCTAATCGGAAACTCATGATTAAATCCATTCAGGATGGACCCTTCCAGCCTCGACAAGTTCATGTACCTGGAAATGCTGATGCAACACCTCCCGTCCCACCATCCTCTCATCTTCAAACTGAATCAGAGTACACTGAAGAGGATCAGAAACAAGTCGATGCAGATGACATGGCAATTCATATTGTCCAATTGGGTTTACCAATAGACATTTTTGCTGCTTTAGACAGTTGTGAAACTGCTTTCGATATGTGGGAACGTGTTAGACGACTATGTTATGGAACAGAAATTGGTAAACAAGACATGGAGAACAAGCTGCTAACTGAATGGGAGAAGTTTACATCTACACCAGGAGAATCCATTGAATCCTACTATGGAAGGTTTTGCACTTTGATGAATGAGCTTATCAGAAACAAGTTGGCACCCAGAACAATAGTTCAAAACATCAAGTTCCTGAATAATCTTCCAGAAGAATGGGGACGATATGTCACTATTGTCAACCAAACAAAAGACTTACATCAGGTGAACTTTGATCAACTCAACGATTTTCTAAAACAAAACCAAGCTGAAGTGAATGAAGTGAGGAAAGAAAGATTGGAAAAGAATCATGATCCATTGGCACTCATTGCTAAGACTAAAACTACAGTGAATACACAACAACAAGCTTCATCATCTTCCAACAACAACTTGCAGCAATACATTCAACAACCATAACAACCGTTCTATCCACCAGATCAACAAGTCATTCAACAACAACAGTATCCACAATACCAGGAACAAGGAATCACTGATCCTGAAACTGAACAAGAAAATGCTTTGCTACATGTATTTTCTTTATTGGATAAAGCATTTAGCAGTCGCATGGGTAATCAGGCGGTTCCGTATCAGGGTAATCAGTCGGGTCAGTATGTTGGAAATCAGATGGGACAGAATGTTGGGAATAGAGTAGTGGGTAATCAGAATGGCAATGTTGCAGCTCCAGTCGTTGGGAATTATGGAAATATGAATCAGGGTAATCAGATTAAGTGTTATAACTGTCAAGGAGTGGGTCACATGGCAAGAAATTGTCCTACCAAGCCGAAAAAGAAGGATTTTGCGTATCTTCAGAAAGCTATGCTGTTAGCACAAAAGGCAGAATCTGGAATGCAGTTGAGTGCTGAGGAACATGACTTTTTCGCTATTATGGATGATTTGGAAGACTGAGAGAACATCAATGCAAACTGCGTCTTCATGGCAAATTGATATAAGCCAATTTGGATTCTACTGATGGATTCCACTGAAAGCCATTTCTCCTTCCTCCCAACTGTGGATTCTACTGAAGGCCAAAAGTTAGTTATAACTTTTGGCGGGAAAATCTGTTACTTCTTCTTTTTCTTTGTATAAATACTCATTTCCATTTCACTTGTAATTCATTCATGAAAAGATTTGTAATATCTCTCTATCTCAATTCAATTACAATCCTAGTGAATCATTTGAATACAAATACGGATTCATTTCTTCTTATGTGATTCCCTGTTTGCTTTCATAACAACTACATTTCTTAACTGATTTCTGGTTGTTACTATCTGGTACATATCAAGTGGTATTCAGAGCCCTTTTCTGGCACCATATTCTTTCAAGAGTGTTACACTGACATTCTTGATTTTCCGGTTATCTTCTCCGTTTCAATTCCGGCAAGAAACGGTTATTTTCCGGCGAAGTTAGGCACCACTAACTTCACCTGTTCTTTTCACATCAGATTAGTGTCAGACAATTGTACGGTCACAAGATTAGCCCATTAGTGGTTAAATTCTCTAATCTTGAACAAGCTGATCAGAAGCAATTGGTTTGAGTAATCAAGAACAGGTTAATTGATAGTTATCACCCATAGTTGATGAGTTGTGATAATATCATCTCAAGAATGGTGCAAACAAGATCAAATGGTAATGGTGAGAACCCACATACAGAATCAGTGGGGAATCAGTCTTTAGAAAGTAAATTGGATCAGATGATGCTTGCAATAACATCACTACAGAATACTGTAACTGCTTTGTGATATGTGTCTAAAAACACATATATTATATATTGTTTAAACCCACTAAAACAACCAAAAGCACATAAATAACCTTATAAATGTTACAAATATCATGAAAATGTGTTTTTATGTGAACCAGGTACAAAAAAGAGTGAAACAGTTCGATTCTGCTGATAATACTGTTGGTTTCTGCCGAAGCCTATTCTAAATCTGCTGAATCAATGGTTTCTGCCGAAGATATAATGTGCTGATGGTTTCTGCCGAAGACTAACGTTTCAGCAGATACTTCCACTAAATAATATCTAGTTCTTAAATAATATCTGGTCAATACCAGTCAAACCAAACTTCCTGTTTTCCCTCTCCCTCACATACCCCACCAAAACCATACCACCCTTCCACCTCCCTGGTATTCCACCTCCACTTGCTTACCCACTCTCACCACCTTTTCCTGCACACCTATACCAGCCTACAACTTTACCTTCCCCTATACCATCACATACCTTGCTTTTGCTATCAACTCCACCACTTGACCCATAAACCTATCCAAACATGTCCCCTCCACCTCTACATGTGAACAAGAAGCATTAATTGTTGCAGAACTGCCTCAATCTACTGGTAGCACTTTTGGCGCCAAAAGTCACTTAAACGGCTGGGATGATTTCTGCTTATCCAATGGACATGAATTAAAGTGGGATTTGATTGGAATGATGGTGGGAACTCAAATGACTATAAATATCAGAGGAGAGGCAAGAGAAGAAGTTACTTCGGCTAATCTAGCCTTAGTCATGTAGTGTAAAGACCTTTTGGATTAGCCTAGGTCAAGTAGTTAAATAACCTTGGAATGGCCAATGGTTTCGTAGTGTAATTTTAAATGCTTTCTTTAAATTACTTGTCATTTACAGTTTTAATATTGTAGTCTTTCTTAAATTAGTGTAATGAAACTTTATTTTAAGTTTAATTTCAAGTCACTTTTAAATTTCATGTTTTGCTTAAATTCATTTAAATTTCAGTCATTTTAAATTCTTGTTATGTAGTTGTTTTATGGACGCAATTAGCTCACATAAGCTCCTGACAAAAGCTTTCAAGCTTTTAGAGACCTTAAAACAAGTTTAGTTTTTAAATCCAGAAAAACAATGAAAAACCAAAAATAATGAAGTGATCTTGGTGAAACTGTATGGAGCAAAGTTAATTGTGGATTGCCTTTGATTTAGAAGCTTTGTGGAAAGCCTTAGGATGTGTTCTGTGACCATGATTCTCAGTTTCAACTTGGATTCACTTGTAAGCTCATGTTTACCATTTTTTTTGCATTTTACTATTTCAGCCTTTTATCTGCTGTAATTTTCATATTTCTTTGTTTCTTGGCTGTTTGTTATGATGTTATAGCTTAATATTAGGTTGTTATGTTTTGGATTTGATTGTGGTTTGATATTGCACTTGACTGTTAATATGTAAATCTTTGATGTTCATAGGCTTAGACTTGTTTGACATCTTGTTTATGCTGAAAAAGGTCCATTTTGACACTTTGGTTCCTCTGGATTGAATATGATAAGCTTATGCAGTCATTTGTTGTGAAAACTTCAATTTTGTTCCATTAAAAGATTGTTTGGATTTAATAATGAAACTGTGAAAATGGTTGTGAATGGTGTTGTTCTTGTTTGATTTACACTATATGTAACCTATTTGACTCAGTGAAATACTAACCAAAGGGTGTAGCATGGTAGAAAGTCAATTTGACACTTGACAATCTCATTATGAGCACTGTGAGGTTGTTAGATCCTAGAATCTTGCATACTTGTTTAAATGTTGTTTATCTTTGTTAATTTTATGTTCTTATAGTTTATATTAAGTTATTTAATCAGTAGTTTAAGTTTTAAATTCGGTTTAGTCAACTTTTCAGTTCTGCTGATTTATTTTGATTCTGCTGATTCTGTTTTTAGTTTTCCTGTTTTCGATTTAATTGTTTATTTTCTTATGTCTTTGTTACTCAGTTTTATGTTTAGTGCTTTTAGTGTTTTAATGTTATGTTTCTTGTCTTCATTAGTATATTTTTATTGATTTTTAGCTTTCATGTTTAAGTGCTTTATCTGATTCTTCCGAAGCATAATTTGATTCTGCTAATCTGTTAATTGAATTCTGCTGAATTGTATTGGCCTCTGCTGAATTGCATTTGATTCTGCCGATTCAGTATTTTTGGATTCTGCTGAAGTACTTGTTGCTTTTATTATGTGTATGTTTGTTTTTCAGTTTGTAGCTTAAATTAGATAGCTTTCCCCCCCTTATTTTATTCAGCTAACCCCCTTCCACTGAAGCAAACAGTGGAGGTTGAGTGATTCTCTTTAGCTTAGGAAAAGTTCCTCATTGAACCTTGAGCTTGTGATCTTTATCATACTCACTGTTTTAGTGATTGTTGAGCTCTCATGAGTTAATTTGAGAAGTTTATAGGAGCCTGTTGTTTGCCCACTCATAACAGTTTACTGAGTAATTAGTGAATTTACACCATTACCAACAGCTCTAAAAAGCTCCTTAGTGGTGCTTGTTGATATTTGTTTATACTTGTTCATATTATTTGTGTATATCTTATTTTATCTTTTGTTTCCTGTATAAAGTTATTCTTTAAGCTTATTTCAGCAC